>PVJN01005696.1:0-80385 GCA_004026805.1 Lasiurus borealis | reverse complement strand
GAAGAAGAGAGAGAGCAAGATACTGAAAACCTATTTAAAGAAATAATGACTGAAAACTTCCCACATCTGGTAAAAGAAATAGACTTACAAGTCCAGGAAGCACACAGAACCCCATATAAAAGGAATCCAAAGAGGACTACACCAAGACACATCATAATTAAAATACCAAGAGCAAAAGACAAAGAGAGAATATTAAAAAATCAAGAGAAAAACAGTTAATTACCTACAAGGGAGCACCCATCCGACTGTCAGCTGATTTCTCACAGAAACAATGCAGGCCAGATGGGAGTGGCAAGAAATATTCAATGTGATGAATAGCTAGAACCTACAACCAAGAATAATCTATCCAACAAAGGTATCATTCAGAATTAAAGGGCAGATAAAGAGCTTCACAGAGAAGAAAAAACTAAAGGAGTTCATCAACTCCAAACCAGTATTATATGAAATGCTGAAAGGTACTTTTTTAGAAGGGGAAGAAGAAAAAGGTAAAAGACAAAAAATTATGAACAACAAATACATATCTATCAACAAGTGAATCTAAAAATCAAGTGAATTAAAAACTTGCTCAACAGAATAAGCTGGTGAATATAATAGAATCAGGAGCATAGAAAGAGAATGGACTGATAATTCTCAGGGGTAAAGGGGTGAGGGGTGTACAGGAAGAGACTGGACAAAAGTCATACACCTATGGATGAGGTCAACAGGAGGGAGATAAGGGTAGGGAAGGGTGAGAGCTGGATAGAGGGGAGCTATGGAGGGGAAAAAAGAGAAACAAATATAATAATCTAAATAATAAAGATTTAATAAAAAAAATGTCTATACTACCCAAAGCAATCTAAAGATTCAATGCAATCCCCATTAAAATACTAATGATATACCTCAAAGATCTAGAACAAACTCTCCAAAAATTCATCTGGAATAAAAAAAGACCCCAAATAGCTACAGCAATCCTGAGTAAGAAGAACAAAGTTTGGAGGGATCACAATGCCAAATAACAAGCTATATTATCAAGCCATGGTTCTTAAAACTGCCTGGTACTGGCACAAGAACAGACATATATTAGTAGACCAATGGAAAAGAGCAGAGAACCTCAAAATCGACCCAAACCATTATGCTCAATTAATATTTGACAAAGGAGACAAGAGCATACAAAAGAGTAAAGCAGTCTGTTCAACAAGTGGTTCTGGGAAATTTGGTCAGATACATGAAAAAAAAAAAAGATACTAGATTATCAACTTATACCATACACAAAAACAAACTCAAAATGGCTAAGGGACTTAAATGTAAGATGGGAAACCATAAAAATCCTACAAGACTTCATAGGTAGCAAAATAGCAGACATATGTTGTAGCAATATCTTTACTGACACAGTTCCTCTGACAGTGGTTCTCAACCTTTCTAAATGCCACGACCCTTTAATACAGTTTATCAAGTTGTGGTGACCCCCAACCATAAAATTATTTTCGTTGCTACTTCATAATTGTAGTTTTGCTACTGTTATGAATCGTAATGTAAATATCTGTGTTTTCCGATGGTCTTAGGCAACCTTGCTAGTGGTTCTCAACTTGTGGGTCGCGACAACCTGTAAGAGTTGGCAAACTTTTTTGTAAAAGACACATAGCAGCTATTTTGGACTGCTCATACAGTCGCTGTCATAAGTACTCAATCCTGACATTGTAAATTGAAAGCAGCCACAGATAATGCATAAATGAAATGGGTATAAAACGGGTGTTTCTGTGCCCAAGTAAAATCTTACTTACAAACAGGGGAAAGTCTAGACTCTGGTCTATGGTATAAGGTCTTTAGTGCATCTGAACACAGAACACACAAGGTAATAAATACTAAGTGCCTGTGCAAATTTATTTTTATCCCAAAGATACCTGCCATTTTCATAAAAGCAGATGAATGCATTTCATTCTTTGCTAAATAATAGGCTTAAGTTGTTACTTTTAAAAATACCAATACATGTTCATTATAAATTAGAAATTCAGAAAAATACAAAAACAAAATAGTCCTAACCACTGTGAATGTTGTTCTTTTCCATTACACTGAAGTACTGTCTCACTGAATAGATTGATTCATCTTGGATAGTCTCTCATCAAGATCTATATCATCCTTTTAAATTGCTGCTTAAGATTTTTGCATATGAATGTGTCAGACCGTTTGTTCAATCAATTCTCTAGATAATTACATTGTCTTCAACTTTTCACTCATATAAACTATACTTTATAGTGACTTTCTTAGCATATACATCTCCAAATCCAGATATCTCCTTAGGTGATATCACTGAGGTGGCATTGCTGGGTCAATGAGTATCATTTAGAAATACTGGTACACATATTCAATTGCCCTCCAGAAGCATTATACTAATTTATATTTTGGGCAATAGTGCATGATAGTACACATCCAATTCTTGGATGTTGTGGTTGATAAGTAGAATAATGGTCCCTGATAATATCCTCATGCTCATCTCTGAAATCTATAACTATGTTACCATTCAGGGCATCAGAGACTTTGCAGATCTGATTAAGAAAGAATGTTGGGATGGGAGATTATCTTGGATAATACAGGTCTGCCCAAGGCAATCACAAAGGTCTTTACAATAGAGGGGATAGAGGGTCAGGGTCTAGGTCCAAGTCCCTGGCCAACTAATATTTAATGTTATAAACATGTGCTTGGCATAGAGGGCAGTAATCAGGAGCCTTTCTGGCAAGTAGACCCTTCTCCTTTTAACATAGAATACAAAGGCTGGGCACTGTCTAGCACCCTCTCTTGTTTTTCACCTGTTTCACCCTCTAGCTTCTAAGCTGAGAAACAGCTTGTTTTCTGTTTAGAAATTCTCCTACTACCAATTCCTTTCCTTTTTCCCTTCCTTTGTTAATTCAACCCCAAAACCAGTATGTGAGGCCAAAGAAGTCAGTGTGTGTAGGAAGAAGGGGGCTGTCAGGTAAAACAGTCTGGCATTGAGCCTGAACAGGGTGGAGAAGGTATCCATCCTAAGAATTGTGGTGATGACTTGGTGGGGGTTGTGAGGCAGTGGTGATAGAAGATTGGTTATTTAGAGAGTAAATAAGTAAATATATTAAGGATAGTGGGAGCCAGAGAGTTACAATATTGAAAGGGTGAAAAATAGAATAAGCCTTATGGTGTTCAACAAGAACTGGAGATATGAGGGAGGATTCATGGGTCCTAATATATATAGCTACATTTAGAAATATACCAAGCATGTTTGCATGTTTGTTTATGCATATATGTACATATATACAGATATCTTCTACTTCTTTGCACTGAGCGAGCCTCAGAGTAGTGATACTTCTACAACAGTGAACAGACCTGACATTGAGATCTTGGTTCCTAAATATTATTCTCTAATTCTGAAGCAGGGAAAGTTTGAGGTGAGCCTGAAAAACCTTATTGCGGCAGAAAATGAAGTTCTCGAAGAATTATATAGACATGTCAAGGGATATAGAAGTCATTTTAAAGGAACTCTCATTGACTGAATCTGAGAAAATTTTTTTACATAAAAAAAAAGAATAGCAACAGATTACAACCCATTAAGTAAGACAGGAATCCATGATACCATAAAGATATAATTAAGTAAATGAAAAATTTGAAAGTTCAACAAGAAATGAGATATTTACCATAGGCTCAAAGTACCTCTTTACAAAATGCGCATTACAAAGGGAAAAAAAATGTCTTTACAATAGAGAAGTTTGGCAGATATTACCGGAATTAACATCAACCATGAGAGTACAATGGAAATCATGGTCATGTGATTGGGTGCAATGAGAAAAGCCCAGCATCACTGCTGTGGTGCTTATGCCAAAGATGAACTAACTTGTATCTAAATCATGAGGAAATATGATATAAATGCATATTGAGGGCATATTCTAAAACAACAGGCCCCAAATCTTAAAAATTGTAAAATTCATTTGTGAAAGTCAAGGGAAGCCTGATGAATCATTCTAAATTGAAGAAGACTTAAGAGATATGAAAACTAATGCAATGTGTGATTTGAAACTGAATTCTTATGCTATTAAGGACGTTATTGGGATAACTGCAAAACATGAAGGAAATATACATTGGGTGATAGGGTATCAGTTAACTCAATCTCAAATGACTCAGGTAGGAAATCTTCGCATTATACTTTTGAATTTTTGTATAATTGAGATTATTCAAAATTAAAGTATGCTAAAACATAAATTCTTATAGCAGATCAAGAAATTAAGAAAAGGAGAGAGAAAAACCTGCTCCATCTATCAAGACCTCAGGATTTAGAGGACTGGGGAATGAGAAACATGAGCAACCATTGCTGATGGCTCAGAAAGTGGGATTGTTAAGACAGAACTTCATTTCACACAAGCTTAACCAGATTTTAAGTAATTTTAAAGATCTGAGAATAAAAATCATCAGCAGTTGAATAAAATTATTCAACTATTGTGGTACAGATAGAGTTGTCTGCAGTATTTAATGGACCAAGAAGCCACTTGCAGAGAACCTGGGTAGATAAAGGAAGAAAGACCCTTATAGAGTCATGGAGCAGAATGAATTATTTTTTGTTTATTAAACATACAAAGCTTTTTAATTTTATTTTACCTGCAATTTAATTTTTCTTAATATGTTTTTATCTCTGCAACTAGAACTTTAAAAAAATGATTTCAGGTGTTTAGCAGAAACATCTTTAGCACTATCTCGAGGCATTCTGGATCCCCCGGGTATGCATTTCTGAACTAACTGATGAGTCAGTCTCTGAACAGGGCTTTGAGCAAGGATCTGAGATGCTGCAAAAAGTTCATTATAGTTGAGAACAGTGGGATTACAATTAAGAGGAGGTGCAATCTTTATTGTCTATGTAGGAACACTGTGGGCATTTTCTTCTGGGCCTAGGAAGCTGGCAGGACAACAGACATACAGGCTTATCTCTCTTGATAGCACTTCAAAGAGTCACACATTAAACACATGGTCCCTGCCACATACCAGAAAGAGCTTGGAATTAATTTTTGCTCTTATCTCCTTGGTAACAAAGGTACAGAGAACTCATTATTTTTGAGCAGGCAACTGCCAAAAGAGAAATAGAGAATTTCATAATCATAATGGATTTTCACATAAAAAGATTCTTGAAAGAACGATGTTTTTGGAATGAAATTTGTCTTTCTACATACCTTTTGGAGATGAAGTACTAAAGGTGAAGGATAAAAGAGCTTGAACTTTTAAACAGATATATATTACTAAGTTATATTTCTAGAATAACAGTTCAGTTATTTTCATCATTTTTTTTTTATTTGTCCTAACCTACTTCTGGCCCAACCTACTTTCTAAGATTTGCTTTGATAGGCTCTGGTGAATGATGAACAAAAAAATTCCTTTTAAGCTGTATAAGTTTTCAAAGACAGTGCAAATCATTTTCTATTTTCAGTAATATTACCTGCAATCCTATTAGCATGGGGATGTCCTGGCAAAATCTCTCCCCCAGAATGTTCACAAAAACATTTAAACAAAACCAAAACCCAACTACAATGAGTTCTGTACTGTGACTTTAAGGGACTGAAATATGATTCTGACTCATTCTCCTGCTTCCCTTTCTACCAGCAAAAGGAGGTGTTTTCCCAAGTGTTAGCCTATGTTTCTGTGGACTGTAAGTCATGTGATGACTCTTGGGGCTCTTGGCACATAGTGGAAGTACAAGAAACATTTGTGGAATAGAACTAGGTGTCCAATCCAGATTTTATTTCTTCATTCTTGAATAATTAATACATATACTTGATCAAAATCTAAGAAGTAATGAAAGGAATGCTGTGAAATTCTTCCTTACTCCCCTTTCCCCCAGTCAACTGGTTCCTCTCTTCACTGACAACTTTCTTGTATGTCTGGAAGATACTTTTTGGGCATAAAAAAGGAAATTGAAGCTGATGCCCCAAAGAAAACCATACCTTCCCATACCGTCCTTGTTTTCCTTTTTCTTTTCAAGTGTAAAATCCAGTTCAGTAAATATACTGAAACAATCCTGCAGTCTTGAGTATTTTACCTCTGGAGGCCTTCATGTCTAAGAAAGTCCTAAAGTTATAATGTTAATAATGCCAATGAGTTTTTTTGGCATTATTAACATTATAAGCTAAGATAAGTTCCTACATGTGTTCATGCATGTGTGTATGTGTGTGTGTGTGGTGGGTCTGGCTTCAAAACTCTTATCCAGAAGACAAAAACGTATCTTAAAGGAGAAGCTGTCTAGGAATTCTGCTTCACAAAACACAGAAGACATTGACGCTAATTATGATAAGAGGTTAAGCAAACTTTCCACAATACCTGCCAAACTCAATTCCAAAACACAGCAAGGTGCATAGCGCATGAAAAAGGGAAAGAGTGTAAACCCTCACAAATGGGAATAGGTAACTGACTTGAGATAAGATACCACTTGCGCTCTTATTCCATTACAGCCATCTATTTGCACAAAAAACCCGAGTCCAGGCATCTGGACTCAATAGGTCAAACACTTGATGGAGAACAGGACCTTGTACTAGTCCACATCCCTCCCTGTCTCCCATGGAGCTGGTGTCTAATTCACACCTGTGCTGCTTTCCTACCCAAGCTAATCCCAGAGATTCTTCTTGGTGCTACTTGGGTCCCATTTCCCCACGAAGTGTGCTTAAATGCTATGAGTACTCTTATTTTCTATGTGAAACTCTCCAGGACAGGAAGCACCCTCCCCAAAGGTTCCTTTGAAAACAATACCGCAATCTCTAGTCCAGTGTGTAGCAAAGAAGAGCAGTAGAAACACAGCTCTTGGCTAGAAGCGGTTTCACAAAAGATCCAGAATCTCCTTAGCCTTCTCCTTGGGGCGAGATATCCTAGCCTTGCAGCCATCCTTGCTTCTGACCCCAGGAATAAAGCAACGACTAAGTTGAATACAGTGCATTAGCATTTACAAAATACTTTTGCATTTTTACTCTCATTTGATTCTAAAGGCAGTCCTTTGAGACAGGTTATCAGGCATCTTACTCCTGAGAAAGGAAGGCTCAGAAGGCTATGGAGGCATGACCACAGTGCAACTCTTGTTCCTTTTGGGTCAGTAGGGGCAAAAGCCCCTTCCTTTTTCTTGTTTAATTAATATGAGATAGGCTAACATTTTCAAAGGTAACTTGACTCAAAAAATGTTTAATTAACTGGAACACATATAACAAAAGTATAAGCATAAAAATGGTAAGTTAATGAAAACTTGGGTTGAGGGAAGTTTATCCCTGCCTTTAGACTCTGGCCCCAAGAGTGTTCTTTATTTTTCCCCAGTTTTATGGAGACATATAACATTGTGTAAGCTTAAGGTGTGCACATGTTGACTTGATATACGGATATATGGCAAAAATGATCACCATCATAGCGTTAGCTAATACCTCCCTCATCTCACATAATTGCCGTTTCTTTTTTGTGTGGTGAGAACATTTAAGATCTACATTCTTAGCAACTTCCAAGTATATAATACAGTACTCAGGGGCATTCCAAAGTTTCCCTGCTTTCTCCACTTTAAGAAGGAGAGGGAGGGAGCAAGGGCTTGTACTACTAGGATGATAATGACTAACATTAACTGAGCACTTACTGTGTGCCAAGGCACCATTCTGAGCACTTTACATATATTACCTCATTTACTCCTTTCAAAATCCCTGAAGGTATATGCAGTTATTACCTCTACTTTATAGTCAAAGGCAAAGAGAACTTCCAGAACTTGCCCAGGGTCATGTAGCTGTTAGCACATGGCAGAGCCAGGCCTTCTGGCTCCAGAGATTACACTTCCAAGCACTGTACTATGCAAGCCCTCAGTGCTTACGAAGGGGCCCAAAAGACAGCATGGGACTTAGATGGATAGATGGCAAAAGGATTTTCAGGGGAGGACTGAAACCATGTCTTTTAATATAAATTCACAGAGCAGCCACTCAGCACTCTCCTTTTATCGTCCCTCCTCATCTCCTTATCCTGCTCCCTCACTTCTGTGTTGATATTTCCTTCAAGTAAATGATATGTTCCTTGATGTCAAAGAACACACCTCTTCTCTGCTCCATCCAGACCTGGCACAGAATGAACCCTTCAATAAGGCACCCATCTCCTGGGTGACTTCTCAGTCAGTGATTTATACTCACTCTGGCGATAAGTTCTGGTCCTGTGAGGAAGAACTTACAGCAGATCAGAGAGAAGGAGGGAATGGATTTCTTGGTTTGTAGATTCAACAGGGAAGTAAGCAACAGAGGCAAGAAATTAACACATATTAGAGTCCACTTTGCACCAAATACTAACCTGGGAACACTGCATATGATATTTTATGTAACCCTTAGTGGAATTAATCCTGTGAGATGGGCATGATCGCTGTGGTCTGAATGCCAGTGTCCTCCTATATTCATATGCTAAAATCCTAGTGCTGATGTGATGGTATTAGGACAAGGGGCTTTGGGGAGGTGCTTAGGTCATAAAGATGCAGCCCTCATGAATAAGTTAGTGTTCATATAAGAGACCCCACAGAGATCCTTCGCCCTTGCCACCCTGTAAGGACACAGGGAGCAGGGGCTGGCTAAGGAAGAGGGACTTCATCAGAATGCCTCCAGAACCATGAGAAACACATATCTACCGTTTATATGCTTTTACTCGGTGGCATTTGTTACAGTAGCCTGAACATACTAAAATAATTATTTACAAATGAGGAAGCAGATGCTGAGTCTTTAGAGACAGGTCTTCCAAGGTACCCCCATCCTCTGTTCTACAAAGTAGTCACAATATTGCCTTTCCTTTGGCCATCTGCCTCTGGTCCTGGCACCTGGTCCCACTGCCTCTGGTGCCACACAGACTCAAGGAGGCTCCGAACCAGACTGGGTGTTTTCAAGAGCTGACACAGGATTGAGGAAGGATTTATTAGGGAAAGTGTAAAGTTCCTTCTTTTCCCACGGAGGGACTCAATACCTATTTCAGTGACATCTGCCTCATTCAGGTCATTCCTGTGGGGAGAACAGAGGGGCCTGGGAACTGTGTCCTGGTGCCAGGAAGGGCAGGGGCCATGCAAGGGAGTTTCTTGAGTCTCCTTTCCTGACAATTTGAAGGCTTAAAATAAGCCTGAGCCTGGATGCTTGCTGTGGCTTGGAACAGTGGTGAGGCAGGAAGATTTACCGCCTTGCTTTCTGTGTCCAACTATTTTAAGTGTCACTGATGCTCTGGTGTCGTTTTAAATTTATGGATGTTCAATCCAGTCCAAAGAACCTCTGGACTCTTTCCTGTGGCTTCCTCGTAAATGCCCGCTGAAATATTGACTTAGTTTTACACCATAAGTACTACAGAGCTTCCTGCAGTCCCTATGGGGCCTCTGTTCTCTACTTTGGATTTTATTAAAAAAAAAAAAAGACAAAAGTACATAAACATGTGCCATAAACAACCACGAAACGCTGACCTTTCTTCTTAACAGCAAATCATATTCTCTTTGTGGTCAAAACTAGGAAACCAAAAACCTTTTCCTTGTGACATAAAACTTCCAGTGTCCAATAAATGAGGAAACGGATGCCAACCAATGTGTCTTTGTTGAATTCCTCTTCTTTCCCCTCATCAGTATGCTAGCCTTCTCCTACACTTTATTTTTATTTTTCTGATTAACTCTAAAACCTAACCCTAGCCCTAACTCTAATCCTTGCCCTAACCCTAACCCCAACCTTAGCCCTAACCCTAACCCTATCCCTATCCCTATCCCTAATCCTAATACTAACCCTAGCCATTTACACTTTTTTTTTCTTTCCTGTGCGCATCACTTACCTTGCCAGGCCTGCGATTTTTGAAGGGGTGGGCCACTGCCACGGATGAATTTATACCTAACCTTTGACCATCAGAAATTGCTGTTCCCACAGCTAGAGAGGAAGTAGTGATGATCTTAGTCTTCCGAATTAAAATTTGAAAAGAGATTTCCCAACAGATGTGGCTGAGGGTAATCGCTGACTGTTTCTGTGTGAATTTCCTCATAATTGGGTTCAGGAAGTATCCCATCCACTGTATCAGAAGAATAAGGAAGTCACAGAGTGGGGTGATGGTAGAAGTATATGGGACAGATGATAAATCTACAATTATAATAGAAATGAAAGATGGAAATGACTCAAGAGGCCTTCCAAGCCACAGACCACCTGCCTAGTTCTGTTTTAAATCACTTGAGAATATTTATGCAGCCTCTGTTTTCCCTAAGACCTAGAATGCAGTTGGGAGACATGACAGAGATGGGCATGATTAAGTATCACATCAGTGGTCTAGAGCAGGCGTTGATAGACTATGGCCTGAACGCCAAATCTGACCCTCTTTCTGTAAATAATGTTTTATTGGGCACAGCCACACTCATTCATTTATTCATTGTCTGTGTAGCAGTTGCAACAGAGACCTATGGCCATCAACACCTAACACTTTTCCTATCCAGCCTTTTACAGGCAAAGTATGCTCAACTCTGGTTTAGTGGTGCCTCAGAGGGTTAGCAGTCAGAGATCACTCCAGGCTTGAATATTGCAAGGTTTCACATAAGGGCTTAGATCAGTGGCTGGCAAACTGTGGCTTGTGAGCCACATGCGGCTCTTTGGCCCCTTGAGTGTGGCTCTTCTACAAAATACCATGGCCTGGGCGAGTCTATTTTGAAGAAGTGGCATTAGAAGAAGTTTACGTTTTAAAAATTTGGCTCTCAAAAGAAATTTCAGTCGTACTGTTGATATTTGGCTCTGTTGACTAATGAGTTTGCCGAACATTGACTTAGACTATGTCAAAGACTTCCAGGGCTTGTTTAGAGAGAGTGGGATGGGAGAGGATATTTTAGGCAAGGAAGTTTCAAGGTCATGGCAATTACAAGGGAAAAGTTTGACAGGAATAGAAGAATTCTTTGAAAAAGAGTAAGATGGAAGAATGGATGTACAGGCTAGGCATGAAGAGCATCAAGCCTTGATTGCCAGGCTAAAATACTCTAAGTCAGTGGTTCTCAACCTGTGGGTCGCGACCCCTCTGGGGGTCGAACAACACTTTCACAGGGGTCGCCTAAGACCATTGGAAAACACAGATATGATTTATAACAGTTGCAAAAATTACAGTTATGAAGTAGCAACAAAAATAATTTTATGGTTGGGGGTCACCACAACATGAAGAACTGTATTAAAGGGTCTCGGCATTAGAAAGGTTGAGAACCACTGCTCTAAGTGATAAAACATACATTTTCCCATACCAGCTGCTACATGGGTAATAGGGTATAGGGAGGTGACTTTTAAAGTCCGTTTAAGCTCTAAGAATCCATTTTTAAAAGTACTGATGCCTAGTTCCACCCCAGACCATCTGTTTTAATTGGATCATTGAATTTTGTTTGTTTTGAAAAACTTCCCAGGTAACTTGATTGTGCAGTTGGGACCCACTTCCTAAATGTAAGAAACAGCCAGGACCTGCCTGCAGAAGCCCAGCCCAGAGCCTGGTAAATGCAGCATGTACCCAACACATGCGAGTCCAATTAAACTAGCAATATTGGCTTGTCCCAGAGCCAGCCTGATAAGCCTCTGTTTGACTAGAGTCAGCTATATCACATTAAGTTGGTCACATAGTTTCCAATAAAAGAAATCACTTCTGCTTGCCTTGGAAAAGCCCACGATGCTCAATGCAATACTGAGTCTGTGTACACATTTGGGCATTTATAGATTTTCCTTTCACTGTTATTTTAACATGACTATTTACGAGGCTTTACACAATTTGCCCGTGGCCTTGTTACCTCTCTGATCTTCTCTCCCACATCCAACCCGGTGACTCCACTCCTGCCACTACACTGGTCTCTTTGTTGTTCCTTCAACACCTGAGGTATGTCCCAATCTTAAGTATTCCACACAGACTTTCCTCTGCCCCAGATGCTCTTGTACTCTTTTCCTCCAGACATATGTGGGGCTCAAAGGCTCACATTCAAGTCTTTACTCAAGGAGTACCTTCTCAGCGAGCCCTCTCCTGACCATCTATATAATTTAAAATCACATCCTATTTTGCTCAGAGGTATTATCCATTCTCTTACTCTGATTTACTTTTTCTTCATAGCTCTTATTACCTTTTAACATACTATGTCATTTACTTCATTATGCTTATTTTCTATTTCTCCTACTACAATGTAAGCTCTACAAGGAGGGATTTTATCTAGTTTGTTCTCTGCTGCATCCCAGTGCCTTCAATAGTGCCGAGACACAGAAGGAACTAAAAAAAAAAGTATGTGCCTATTGCATCCATGCTCAGAATACTTTCACTCATTTTTTAAGATTGAGCCAGAATATCTCTTCCATAAACTCTCCCTGGTTTCCTCTTCGATGAAGAAAGGAGTCCTCCCTCCTCTGTTCACTTTAGCTTCATTTGAAACTCTTCAAAGTTTCTCACACATCATTGATTTTTCTATCTCCCTACTGCTTCTGCCCTCCTCCAAGGCTGGGAGAGGGCAGAGGACCTAGCATCTATTAGAGACTGAACAGCTATATGTTCAGGAAATGAGTCAGAATGTGGCAACACAAACTTTGGAATAGTCTTTTTCTTATAACAACACTTTCTTTTTTTTAAAAAAATAAATCTTTATTGTTCAGATTATTACAATTGTTCCTCTTTTTCTCCCCCATAGCTCCCCTCCACCTGGCTCCCACTCCACCATCTTCCCTTACCTCCCCTCCCATTGTCCTCATCCATAGGTGTTTGATTTTTGTCCAGTCTCTCCCTGCACACCCCTCCCCTGTTTCCCCCTGAGAATTATCAGTCCACTTAATTTCTATGCCCCTAATTCTATTATATTCACCAGTTTATTCTGTTCATCAGATTTTCAATTCACTTGATTTTTAGATTCACTTGTTGATAGATATGTATTTGTTTTTCATAATTTTTATGTTTACCGTTTTCTTCTTCCTCTTCTTAAAGAGTACTTTTCAGTATTTCATATAATACTGGTTTGGTGTTGATGAAATCCTTTAGTTTTTTTTCTTATCTGTGAAGCTCTTTATTTGCCCTTCAATTTTGAATGATAGCTTTGCTGGGTAGAGTAATCCTGGTTGTAGGTTCTTGCTATTCATCACTTTGAATATTTCTTGCCACTCCAGTCTGGCCTGCATAGTTTCTGTTGAGAAATCAGCTGACATTTGTATCGGTGCTCCCTTGTAGGTAATTAATTGTTTTTCTCTTTTTGTCTTTTGCTCTTGGTATTTTAATTATGATGTGTCTTGGTATGGTCCTCTTTGGATTCCTTTTGTTTGGGGTTCTGTGTGCTTCCTGGACTTGTAAGTCTCTTTCTTTCACCAAGTAGGGGAAGTTTTCAGTCTTTATTTCTTCAAATAGGTTTTTAGTATCTTGCTCTCTCTCTTCTTCTGGCACCCCCATAATTCGGATGTTGGTATGCTTGAAGTTGTCCCAGAGGCTCCTTACACTATCTTCACATTTTTTTATTCTTTTTTTCTTTTTTCTTTTCCAGTGGAGTTTTTTGCTTCTTTGTATTTCAAATCTTTGACTTGATTCTTGCATTACTCTAGTCAGTTAGATTTCTGTATAATATTTTTTATTTCAGTCAGTGTATGTTTAATTTCTAGTTGATCCTTTTTCATCTCTAGTTGGTCCTTTTTCATCTCTTCTTGGGTCTTGCTAAATTTATTCATATATTTTAGGAAATCCTTGAAAAACGTTAAAACCATTGTTTTGAACTCCATATCCAGTCGTTTGTTTTCCTCCATTGCTTTTGTTTGTGATCTGTTCTTTTGTCTCTGCATATTTTACTGCTTCCCTGAGTTGGTAGAATAGTTTTGTGTTCTAAGTGTCCTATGTGGCCCAGTAGCTCTGCCTCCCCAGTTACCTGAAATGGACACTCTTGGTGCACCCCTTTGTGGGCTGTGTGTACAGCCTTGTTGTAGTTAATTTAATTGTTGTTGGTATCACTGGGGGGAATTGACCTCCAACCCAATTGGTGGTGAGGATATGTTCTGTCTGTGCCCAGAGAACTTCTGTGCTGGACTCAGCCTTAAGACTTGCAAGATTGCAACAGCTTCTGTGCTGGGCTTGGATGTGGTGGAGCCTCCGGGCTGAGCAGACAGCCTTGGCCTCCTGTCATCCCTGTCCTACACAGCAACCCCTCGGTCTCAGTGCCTCTGGGTAATCTCTGCAGCCCTCTCTGTGCACTTGCCTCCAGACCTCTGCCTTCCCGGTTCCCCTGAGTTTCTGTGTGCTCTAAGGACCTGTATGAGTCTGGATCCCTAGGGTCTTGCCTGAAACTGGGGTTCAGTGTAGTCAGACCTAGATTTCAGTGCTGTTGTGAGGTTCCGTTTTCTTTCCGCTAGAGAAAGCCAGCAGCACAATCAGCAGTCAGCGCTCTGTGTGCGCACTTTTGCGCACACCCCCAGACCTCTGTCTTTCACAGCTCCTCTAAGTTTCCCTGCACTCCTTCCTTTTCACAACAGTCCAGACTCCCCTGTATGAGTCTTGCCTGGAACTGGGGTTCAGTGCACTCAGAAGTGGGGTTCAGTGCAGTTGGGACTTCCATCTCCCTCCCACTAGAGGAAGCCAGTCAAGACCCTCCTCTGCCAATCCTCTCCATGAGCGTGTCTCTGTACCTCAGCTTTTTACAGCTCCTCTGAGTCTTCATGAGTCCCTCTTTGATATTGCCTTCTTAGGCCCTTTACCAAGTCTTTCAACTTTGAACATTAATATTTATTCAACTGTGATCTGATACACCTTGAGGGGTTTATATGTGAACATTGTCTATAAGTTCCACCTGAGATTCCATACCTCAATCCTGTGTATTCCAGCAACAGCACCCTCATCAGTGTGATATGATTTGTAGGTGCAGCCCAGTCACAATTTCAGCATTAAAGAAAAAAATAAATTTTCACCTTTTAATATGAGATATGGGGTCAACAAAACCACTGTCGCTCTTAGCAGACACATCTGGAACTGAGCTCATACCAGCCAGGCTCTGTGAGGCTCAGCATTTTCAATAAGCAGAGAAGAAAATGTGCAAGACAGGTGGTTAGAAGGAAAAGGCCACTGCCTGACTGTGGGTTCTAGCCTTCCTGCCTGGCTTCTCCAGGGCTGGAAAGGCTCTGAGAAGTGTTGTTGTTGTGCATGTTGGGCCCTGGGGAGTGTGTTGGTGCTGCTGCAATGCTGAATGTGTGTTGGCTGTGACCCTGGAACCCATAGCTGGGGAGTGGGCCCAGGCACAATGCCTTCTTTCATGGAAAAACTTGACTCTGCAAACTCAGGGTTGAAGGCTAGATCTATCTCCTCCTGGTAAATCACATGACATGAGAAAGGCTATGCTGTTTGGCTCTCTGTGGGGTTAGCATGACACAGGTTTCTGGCAGAGATATCATGAGGAGTCCCTCTGACTGAGACACTGTGCTTGCTTGCTCACAAAGAAGAGTTTATGACTCAATATAAGGGGTGGAGCCAACCTTATGTGCATATTCTGTATAATATCCACACAGGTTCTGGCCCTAAATAGAATATGCTGAGAAAAGGTATTAAACTGTTTCTCTTAAGCCACATACATATGTGGTTACTGGAGGCATATGGAATCATCTAGTTCTGACAAAAATCCACGACTTTATAATATGGCTTTTTTTTCCCTGACTTTCCTGAGGAAGATGTCTATTCCTGTACATTGTGTGTGTGTGTGTGTGTGTGTGTGTGTGTGTGTGTGTGTGTGTGTATGTGTGTGTGTGTGTGTGTGTGTGTGTGTGTGTGTGTGTGTGTGTTTTCAGGCTCTTTTGCTTCATGGAGAAAGCCTTACTGAGTGACAGGATAAAGGACTGAGTGATACAGTGAAAAGTATGCTCCCCCTCAAAAATAGATGTATGATCACCACCATAGACTGTGGCATCCTTTCTATATAATGAGATGGATGGACTAATCAGTAATTGGCAAAGATTTTCTATAAAAAGCCAAATGGAAATAGTTCAGTCTTGTGTTTTTTGTTGCAAGCACTCAACTCTACCATTATGGTGTAAAAGAAGCCATAGACAAGACATAGGTAAATAAATGAGTGTGACTACATGTAAGAAAACTTTGTTTACAAAAGCAAGTAGTGAACTAGATTGTGCCTAGGGGTCTTAGTTTGTCAACTGCAGGAGACATTATCTCAAAAGCTGGTTCCTTTGTCTATGCAATAATTCTAGAACATGATTATTGGGACCAGAGGAGAATTATAATAAACAATAGAAAAACAATTAGTAAAATGGAAAAAAGTACATACCTATTAAGAATTACTTTACATGTAAATGGGTCAAATGTTCCAATCAAAAGACATAGGTTGGCTGAATGAATAAATAAAAAAAACAAGATCTGTACATATGTTGCCCACAAGAGACCCACTTCAGGTGGAAAGACATACAGATAAAAAGTTAAGGGCTAGTAAAAGATATTTATCCAAATGGAAAGGAAAAAAAAAGTTAGGGTAGCAGTATTTACATCAAACAAAATACACTTTAAAAGAAAGGCTGTACCAGGAGACAAAGAAAAGCATCAATAATAATAAAAGGATAATATGCTAATTAGACTGGACAACTGAATGACCAGATGAAGGGCTCTGAGAAGTGCTGTTGTTGTGCATGTTGGGCACTGAGGAGACATTATTGCAGATGTCCTTCTGGATGAAGCTGCCATGGCGGGGGCTGAGGCAGGGTTGGTTAGGGGCAATTAGGCAGACATGCAGAGTGGTTAGGGGCCATCAGGCAGGCAAGCAGAGGCAGATGGGGTTATCAAGCAGGCGAGCATTAGGGGTGATCAGGCAGGCAAATAGAGGCAGTTAGGGGTGATCAGGCAGGCAGGCAGGTGAGTGGTTAGGAGCCAGCGATTCCGGATTGCAAGAGGGATGTCCAACTGCCGGTTTAGGCCCAATACCAGGCCCAATCCTGGTATTGGGCCTAAACCGGCAGTTGGACATCCCCCAAAGGGTCCCAGATTGTGAGAGGGTGTAGGCCAGGCTGAGGGACCCCCACCCCCGTGCATGAATTTTGTGTACTAGGCCTCTACTTTTTATAATATAAAGGAATCAATCCAACAAGAAGATATAATTCTAGTAAACTTTTATGGACCCTATATAGGAGCATCTATATATATAAAATAAATATACAAAAGGAAACATAAAAACAGTAATACAGAGATAGCATAGTAGGGGACTTTAACACTATATGACATCAATGGATATATTATCCAGACAGGAAATCAACAAGGAAACAGTGGCCTTAAATGACACATTAAGCCAGATGCATTTAGTTAACATTTTCAGCACATTTCACTCAAAAGCATCAGAATGCATTCTTTTCAAGTGCACATAGAACATTTTCCAAACAGACCACATGTTAGCCCATAAAACAAGTCTCAGTAAATTTAGGAAGATTGAAATCCTATCAAGCATCTTTTTAGATCATAATGGTAGAAATCAGTTACAAGAAAACTGAAAAACACAAAGAAGTGTTAAATAAATAATATGCTACTAAACAATGAATGGATTAACAACAAAATCAAATAAATAAAAGGGTTGCCTTGGAAAAAATGAAAATAAAGACATAATGACCTCCAAAATCTATGGGCCACAGCCAAGAAATAAGAAAAATCTCAAATAACCAATCTAACCTTATACATAAAGCTAGTCAAAGAAGAACAAAGCCCAAAGTAAGTAGAAGAAAGAATCTAAAGGTTCAACATTAGAGAATAGGTTGAATTAGACATTGTGTCTCCTACCAATGCAACCATAAAAAATAAAACTGTAGAAGAATAGTTACAGGAATGGAAAGATGCTTATTATCTACCATTCAGTGATAACAAGTTACAAGTAGTATACAGAGTATGATTTTGTTTTAGAAAAAAAAGATATGTATAATGAGAATATTAATGGTTAGGAAAGGATATTAGCACTGGTTATCTGTGAGCTAGACAATTATAGATAATTTTCATTTTCTTCTATTCTTAATTATTCTACAATTAGAGGCCTGGTGCATGAAATTTGTGCACAAGGGGAGGGGAGTCCTCTCAACCCAGCCTGCACCCTCTCCAACCTGGGACCCCTTGGAAGATCTCCGACTGCCGGTTTCAGTCTGATCCCAGGAATATCCCTCTCACAATCTGGGACTGCTGGCTCCTAACTGCTCACCTGCCTGCCTTCCTGATCGCCCCTAACTGCCCCCTCTACTAACCTGATCACTCCTAACTGCTTCTATCTGCCAGCCTGATTGCTCCTAACTGGTCCCTATTGGCCTGGTTGTCCCCAACTGCACCCCCTGCCATCCTGGTAGCCCCCGCCTGGCCCCCTCTGCTAGCCTGGATGCCTCATGCAGCCTGCTGTTCAGTCGTTTGGTAGTCCCTCACTAACCCCCGCCATCGGGCTGGTTGCCCCATGCAGCCTGCTGGTCAGTTGTTTGGTCATCCCTCACCAACCCCTCTGCCAACCTGGTCACCCCACGCAGCCTTCTGTTCAGTTGTTACTGTGAGGACATCATGACCAATTTTCATATTACCCTTTTATTAGTATAGATGAGCATGTACTACTCTTGTAATAAAACTTGAACATAAGTTATTTTTCAAAAATATATCAATACTAATACCCTATAAATGATACTGTGAGACATATTAGCCTTGGGCCTTAGTGGCTAAAAATATTTAACAGAAGGCTGCAAAACGGTGTAGGGAGGCCTGAGTTATTGCTGTTATACAAATAGAGCCCTGTGCCCAGCCCTTGGACCACTAAGGATGGAGGCATAGGATTTGCAGCTAGAACAGTTGGCACAGTTTAGGCCTCCCTGCAGAAAAAACTGCAGTAAATCAAGGACAAAAAAAGTAGCATCTGTATAGCCTAGGAAGTGGTCGGCAAACCCTGGCTCGTGAGCCACTTGCGGCTCTTTGGCCCCTTGAGTGTGGCTCTTCCATAAAATGCTACATGTGTGCGCACACATACAGTGCAACTGAAGTTGGTTTTTGGCTCCCAAAAGAAATTTCAATTGTACTGTTGATATTTGGCTCTGTTAACTAATGAGTTTGCTGACTACTGGCCCAAGACACTAGATCCAGGTAGGTTGGGTCCGCTCTGCATGGCCAAACCTCCACTGGGCATTTTTCATGTCTAAGTCATATAGCAAACAGTGTGAGAGCAACAAGGGATCCACTAATCCCAGATCTTTGTTTACAGTTATAGAAATGAGGCCAGATGAGTGCATGTCCCTCAATCTATCTTCCTTCTTAAAAGTTGCAGCAGTGGCTTGAAGTGATATCAATGCCAGAGTGTCTAATAACTAAATACCCATTTCTGGAGTATACTCACCTGTTGGGGGTTTTAATGGAGGACAGTTAGTTCTGATATATGGCTTTAAAAACTCAAAATCTTGCCCTATATGTCAACTGCCACCATGCTTGGTGAGAATCTTATATAATAAAACCCTAATATGCAAATCAATCAAACTGTGGAACAACTGGTTGCTATGACGTGCAGTGACCATCAGGGGGAAGATGCTCAACAGAGGAGCTGCCCCCTGATGGTCAGTGTGCTCCCAAAGGGCAGCAGTTAATGTACCTACATTTATAGGGATCCAGTGGTACTGTAGTATAAAATGCTAATTCCAAGGGGTCCCAGAAGCTGGGCTCACAGCTGGCGTATGCAGCAGCTGTGGCGGGAGCCTCTTCTGCCTTTGTAGCAGTGCTAAGGATGTCTGACTGATAGCTTAGGCCCACTCCCTGGGGAGTGGGCCTAAGCCATCAGTTGGACATTTCCCAAGGGCTCCATGACTGCAAAAAGGTGCAGACCTGGCTGAGGACCCGAGTGCAAGATTTTCATGCACTGGGCCTCTAGTATTAAAATAAATTCCAAGGCAATGCCTGGACTAATTGGCAAAGAATGTTGCGATTGATCAGGGATGTCTTGGACATGGAAAGGATAATTAACAGTATCTTTGTTACCTGTTTCTAGCCTCACTTAGAATATCTATTACCCTTAAAATAGGTTTCTTCATTAAATATCTCCTACTCTTGATTACCCTTACAGAATATCAGATTAATTCTTTTAAATGTTACTTTCACTACATCATTCTCCTACTTAATAACCCTCTAAAGGTCTGTTTCCATTTCTCACATAGTAAATATACTTCCTCACTCAACAATCAAGGTCCTCCACAATTTGTCACCATTTAATGTTCACATCAACCATACACAGAATCACCTCCCTCACTTATTTCTTTTAAAAATATATTTTTATTGATTTCAGAGAGGAAGGGAGAGTGAGAGACAGAAACATCAATGATGAAAAAGAAACATTGACCAGCTGCCTCCTCCATGCCCCACACTGGGGATCAAGCCTGCAACTCTGGGCATGTGCCCTGACTGGGAATCAAACTATGACTTCCTGGTTCATAGGTCCACCCTCAACCACTGAGCAACATTAGCTGGGAGTGACCTACTTCTTGTACTCAAGAGTATATACTCTGGTCTAAAAGGAGAAGGAGATGGGAGGTGACCCAAAGAGGAGCAGCTGGATTAAGAGATCAGGATAAGTCAATAACTGGGAGGTTCAAGATAGAGGAGGGTATCAGAAATCTTGGGGAGAGATCCAAGTAAAATCTGAATGGACATGCTTTAGCTGAGGCCTGCTCCTTTTTTTTTTTTAATATTCTTTATTGATTTCAGAGAAGGGAGAAAGAGAGAGAGAGATAGAAACATCAATGATGAGAGAGAATCATTGATTGGCTGCCTCCTGCACGTCCCCTACTGGGGATCAAGCCCGAAACCTAGACTTGTGCCCTTGGCTGTAATGGAACCTGGGATACTTCAGTCCATAGGCTGATGCTCTAGAAATCCACTGAGCCAAGCTAGCTAGGGCAGGCCTGCTTCTTTTAATCTCTGGGCTTATAGTTTCTTCACCTTGAGTGCCTGGTTCCATCATTTCTGCCTATTGGAGTCCCACCTATTCTTTGGTGCTCAGCTCCAAACCATCACAGTGAGGCTCTGGTATTTTTCAAATGATCAGCTTCTCAGAGTCTTAAATTTGACACCATTCCCTAATTCATCTCCATAACTCCATATAGATCTCTCCTAGTTCTATAGTGCTGGTGAAAGAGTGACATTCACCACTAGGGCCCATTTTTGCCCATGCAGTTACATTCAGAGATTTTATGGTAACTGACTCACTGTCTCCTTCAAATGGGGCAGTCTGGATGTGAACTGGTATATTAAGGTGGCTCTTAACTGTTAGATTTAAATACTAGTCTATGGTAACAAAACTCTATGAACTAGAAATAAAATGCATCAGCATAAAGCACAATAAATTCTTATTGCCCATGGCTAAAATGAGACAAAATATTGCTCCAAATAATAAGGGATAAAATAAAGCTCTCATGGAAAAATATGAACAGGTGAACTTTTCCAACACATTGGATAGCACCTAAGTGACCCAAGAGTTATTGAACTTAAAAATAAGCAATTGCTGTACCCCTGCTAGTGACTGGGCTCTGATGAACAGTCATGACAATTTCTCATAGTGGTGAGTCTAAAATAAAAAAACTTTACAATGTACACACTTCATTTAGAATAAGTTTATCATTTATAAGCCAAGGAAAACAAGCAATTTACAACTTCTATTAACTCTGATCAAAATGATATGGAAAAACTCAATGCCAAGTTGTATAAATTATGGGAATAAGAAAAGGGCCACACATTTCAATATCTGTGTCTTATTTTTACTTGATCAGAATCAGAGAAATCAGAAGTTTTCCCCCATATGCTGTAAGTGCTGTTTGCTAATTTCAGATGATAATGAAAACTGAAGGTAAGCTGTGTTGTAATCCTAAAGATACCTGACTTCATGGCCATGTTGACAATTCATCATCAGCAGTATGACTGGAAACTTATTGGCTTCCTGGTCCTTGCTAATTGTTGGGGATTAAAGGTACAGAAACTTTTAACTTTGAGCCAAAGAAATAATTCTTGCTGCCATTACCAATATTTAGAACCATATAGAGTTAGCATGAAGTTTTTCTTCCATTTATAGGCCCCCCTTTTTTTAATGCCTCTGAAAGCAGAATTCTTCTCTTCCACCTTGACTATCTCCAGAGGTCATGTTGGGAATGCAGAGGTTCCCCTGGCATCTACACAATTCAGGGGAGAGGGATCCAGGATTTGAATGTCTTTGAATAACTCTCTATCTCTACTACCAGAGGGTACTAGCCATGTGGGCATTAACTCGGAGAAGGTCCCAATGACAGATGCCAGGGAAATTGTACCTGGTGAAGTTATTTAAACACTTGCTTTGAGGAATCTGTCTGGGTTGGGTGTCAGCCCTATCAATATAAGGCTAGCATAAACAGAATTGTCTGGCTTTCGGGGGATGCTGATATTTCATCTTTCTCTTTGAAAGTTGATTCGAGTTCTCATTTAGTTGGGAGAAAGTCATGGGGGAATATTGGGGTGTGACTGGCAAGAAGAGGAGATATAGGAGCTGTTCCTTGCTCATGTTTGGTGAGTCAATCTGATATAGAGGATCTGGACTGTGGAATCAGCTCAAGAGGATTCAGAAAGGAGCCACTTTGGAATCTAGACAAGCTGGAGTCCAGACTAAGAACTGTGCTCACCTCATATGGAAAGTCAGCCAAGTTTCCACTGGTGAGTCTGGATTCTGTAGGCAATTTAGTGATTTCCTGTTGGCCACCCCCCACTGCTGCCTCCTTCCCACCTGCAAGCAGTCACCCACCCATAAATCCTGTCCAGCCCTGGACTGCTGCCCAATGTTCCAGAGGGTTGGACTCACCAAGGAGAGCGGAATTCCCAGGGTCCAGGACCAGCTGTGTTCCCTGAGGAGACATCAGCACTGAAGGAAGGTTTGGTCCAGTGGCTGAAAGCAAGGCTCTGATATCCTCCAACTGCGTGGGGACTTGCGGGGGATCTGTGAAAAGGCAGATGGTGAATCAGACAGGTTAAAGCACCAAGGCCATATTAAGGGGGAATGAGAGGTGAGCATGCATGTAATTGTGTCTGTGAGTAAGGCAAGCATTACTTTTGTTGCCTTTTAACATTTTTTTTCTGTTGAGAAGGCGTGCCTATCAAATTGAGTCTGATTTTCAAACACTTGGACCAATAAGGACAGTTATAAGAATCAGGCATGTAGATTTCAGAAGCTCCTGACTAATACCATTTTATACTACAGTACCACTGGGTCCCTATAAATATAGGTACATTAAACCACATTGTAAAGACCCTCTTGAGAGGTCAACATTTCTTCAGCAATTACTAAATGTCAAGTCCTATATTAAAGAGCTTTCATTTATAACATCCTTAGATTTTAACATTTTATTCTTGTCCCCACAGAGAGGGATATGCTAAAGTAATTCTTACTTAAAAGGAGCCCATTAGTGGCTTTTTCTATGAGGAAAAGGGTCCATCTGTGAAGTCGATAAGTTAACCTCCTTTGTGATGTGAATTTTTCATATTCAATAGGACAGATAAGCTGGACAGGGATCATTTGCTATTTAAACTCTGATAAGGAGTCAGGGCTGAAGTCATCAGGGGTCACAGTTAACCAGAGACAAAGTGACAGCAATGGGGAATACAGTGACTTGTTTGTCATTTCCACTGGACAAATATAGAGGCAAGTGGCTACTGAACCTAATGGTGGGATGATCCCTGGTTTTCCTGGGAAAGTGCAGACAACTGTTCTCCCTCTTCTGGCATCTCCTGACACCCTGCAATTCATACTCTCAAGGCTGACTCTTACCTTTTCTGCTCCAGCCCTTGTTGGAGCGGAAAGAGAAACAGGAGTGTTGTTCTTGTAATTGATTGTTATTTCAATAGGGTTCAGTGAGGGCCTACTATGTGCTTGACACCTTGATAAGGTATTTATTAGGTCATGATGTTGCCAGAGTCTAGTTCAGAAACATACTTCTGTCTACTCTGCCTTGGACCATTATGTACAGAAAACAATGATGAGGTTGAGATATATAAAATTTAAAATTACAAAGATATTACATACTATATACATATAAATAATTTAAAGTATTATTTATATGGTCTAGGAAAAAAACATTAGGTTTGAGCTGTGGCTCTGTCTTTCACTAACTTGGGCAAGTTACTAAATCCTTCTGAGCCTTAGTTTCCTCTTCTATTAAATGGAACCTCATCTTTTCCAAGATTTCTTTCTACTCTCAAACACCACGGGTTTAGGAATTGACGGTGGCTATTTACTCAAACACAGACTCTTTTCCTCTCACCCTTTTTAATATTCCCTCAAGAGCACTGAAATTGAATATTGAGGGAAACTGAGTTCCCTCAATATTGCAATTGAATATTTCTTGAAGAATGCCAAAACTCTGGAAGCCTCTGCTTATTTGCTAAAACCTATCAGATTTCCTTGGGCCAAATGTTGACACCTTCTAATATCCTCACAGCTCCTATGACATTTCTCTTTTTTGGTATATGTCCATTTGATCTTCTCAGGGATACTATCTTCTCCAAGGTCAGAGGTCACCTCTTATAGTTGTCCTACATGGAACTTAGAGGTAGCACTTAATAATTATCCAGTGGTTATCTGAAAAAATGAATAATATTCTGTCTCATTATACTTCAAGTCTCTTGGCTACAGGTTAAATCACAGAACTTGGCACAAAACTTCAGCTTTCTACATGAAATCCCTGATTTAAAAATTAAGCCATATTTTTGGCTGATAAAAAAAGGAAGCACTACTTCTAAGTTCATAAAATACCTGTAAGACTAATAAACTTTGATTAATAAATCAAGGCTTCTGATTAAGAAAAGCTCTAAAGTTAGGAGCCTAAAATAGTGATATTTTTTTTTCCTCATCAACTTTGATTAAAATGGGAAGCCGTTTTGCTCTTCAAGCCCCATGCTCATGGTAATACCATATTAGTGCTGAAATGCTGCAAGGACCAGCTCCCAGAATACACACACTTCATTGGCAAAGCTACAGTAGTAGCTACACATCCTAGGCTTTCATCGCTGTTAGCAGAGGCAACAAGGAAAGGTTATTAGGGAGAGAAACCCACAGTAAGCACCATAATTCAGTGTGGGGCAACAGGCTCTGGGCCCTGGCTCCAGACTAGCAGCTCAGACGATGAAACCCAACCCAAAACAAATGACATCCTTCAGTGAGCTGCTTTTCTCTGCCTTCCTAAAAACTGGAGGTTTGTGTAGCCACTGGTGAGACAAAAACGCATGTGGGCCTCTCTGAGTTGGCAGGGGCTGGAGATGCTGGGCTTTGGTATATCATCAACTTGGGGTGTGAATACAAATATGTTTAATTATTTTTCCCTGGTGAAGTCATAGTGTGTAATTGACCATATTTTTTCTTTTTTCCTCCTTAGAATGATACCTTTTTCACCAAGAGAAAGTGCTCTAATAATTGCCTTTATTAAAAAAGTAGGCCAAAAGCAAGCATTTTTTATTCTATTCCACCAACTCCCAGCCTCCTTGGTGAAGAGAAACAGAGTCCCTAGTCCAAGGGAAAAGGGCTGCAGCTCACAACATGCTGAGTCCTGCACTGGGCAACAAACAGCAAGGGATGGTGGTATCCAAGCAACTACTGTTCATTTTAAATGCCTACTTTATGCCAGGAACTGTGATAGACTCTTTAATCAGGAGTTCTTATGTAGGGAGTACTCTAGTCTGAATGTTTGTGTCCCCTCAAATTCATGGGATGAAATCCTAAACACACTCTGAGGTGATGGAATGAGATAGTGACGACTTTGGGAGGTGATTATACCATAAGGGGATTAAGATCCTTATAACAGAGACCCCAGAGAGTTGGCTTATCTCTCAGTCGAATGAGGACATGGTAAGAATCAGGCAGTCTGCAGCCGAAAGAGGGCTTTCACCAGACCCTGACCATGATGGCACCCTGACCCTGGATTTCCAGCATCCAGAACTCTATGAAATACATTTTTGTTGTTTATAAGTTACCTTGTCTGTGGTGTTTTGTTATAGTGGCTGGAGTGGACTAAGACAGGAGTGTATACGTATGGACTGGACTATGAACTTCCTTAAAAGACATAACAATTTTAGCATGTATAAATTTTTCTGGAGGGGTTAGTTTCATCTGATTCTCAAAGAAGTCCTTGACACAAGTGTTAAAATTCACTGCTTTAGCCTGGCTGGCATGGCCCAGTGGTTGAGCATTGACCTATGCACTAGGAGATCATGGTTTAATTTCTGATCAGGCCATATGTCTGGGTTTCGAGCTCAATCTTCAGTGTGGAGTGTTCAGGAGGCAGCTGATCAATGATTCTCATCATTGATGTTTCTATGTCACTCTTCCACTCACTTCCTCTCAGAAATAAAAAATACATTAAAAAAAAAAGACTAACTACTTAACTTCTGTTACCTCTTGCCCCATCCACCAATGTGGGCAATCCTTGTTTTGCTAGTCTCCACACAAGACGAGCATCTAAAGTTAGCAAGGTTAAGTAACTTGCCCAAGGCCATACAGTGAGTAAGCAGTAGAGCCAGGGTTCAAACTGATGTCTGCCTGGTCCCAAAGTCTGTATTCTTTTTATTGGAAGGCCCTAAGGTAGGGGAAAGAGGAGGGATATTGATTTTATCTTTATATACTTATTTGGATCATGGAAAAGAGAAGGTGGAGGGTGAGTGAGTCACCCCTAACGGGGCCCACCAGGGGCAGTCAGCCTTGAGGTGTTTACCTAGGGTCAGAAGCTGGGTGTTCTCAGTCAGCTCTCCGTGCACATTGGCTGCCCTGCAGGAGTATAGGCCCTGATCTGAGGAGGACACGTCTGTGAGTAGCAAGGATCCCTCGTGCAGATGGTGAGAGGAGTCCAGTTTGCTTTTATTCCTGAACCAAGTGACTTCAGCTTCGGGCACACCTAGGAAGAAAGTAAGTAAGTAAGTAAGTAAATAAATAAACAAACTCATCAGCCAAACACATTCAGGTGATTCTGGAGGCATTTATAGCCACTTGGGGCGGGGTGGGGAGGGGGCACTCTGCAGGAAGCATCTGCCTGGGCGTGTTCTACCAGCCTTTGGCCAAACTAAATAATGCTCTGGGCCTTTCCCTTGTCTGGAGATCTTTTGATTTTCAAATTTACACTGATGAGGCAGAAAGAGAGAAACCAGTTAAAGAGGAGGAAACATGCAGCTGGTAAAGTGCACTTCTAAGATGGGAGGAAAATACAAAGATTCTTTGGAGAAAACATAAAAATATAACAACCAAACCTAGATCCATCAGTGAATATGAGTGATCAATGGCTATGTGAAGCAAACAAAATATTGAATAAGAGAAGTCAGACACAGAAGAGTATATACTAGATGATTTCTTTTCTGTAAGTAAGAAACAAAGACTGGTAACATCAACCAATGCTGCTATAGTCAGGGTAATGGTTGCTGGTAAGGCTCTGTTTTTTGACCTGAGGCTGGTTTGGTGAGTTTGGCACCTTTATGAAATGTGCTCTTTTCTGTAGAGCTATTACACTTAAATAAAAGCCACAAAAGTTAATACATTCAAGAACCAGACAAAGGAGAGCTGCTAGATCCTTATCAGAGTTGAGAACACATGTAGAGAACATGGCTGAATTTTTGAAACTTCTGTATTTTCTTAGAACAGGAGGACATGGAACTTAGGTATCAGCAGCACAGAAAAAGAAAGACAGGAAGTACTGTACTCTCTCCTCAGTCCAAGTTCACTGTGAGAAAGAAATGGGGAGAGTGTATGAATATGAATTGGGATTGCATACCTCCTTTAAGAAGTCTTCTAGGGGTGTTACAGACTGAAGGCTTGTGTTCCCACAAAATGTTATGTTGAAGCTCTCACTTCAATGCAATAGTATTTAGAGGTGGGTTCTTTGGAAGCATTTAGATTTAGATGAGGTCATGATGGGTGGAGGGTGGTCCTCACGATGGGACTAGAGCCTTCGTAAGAAGAGACTAGAGGGCTAGTACTCTCTGCCAGGTGAGGATCCGGCAAGAAGAAAGCTGTCTGCAAGCCAGGAAGGGGGTTGTCACCAGAAACTGCAGGGATCAGCACTTGGATCTAGGAATTCCTAGCCTCCAGAATTGTGAGCTGTAACCTTCTGTTGTTTAAGGCTCCCAGGCTATAATATTTTGTAATAAACAGCAGCCTAAGTAGACAGCCTTAATTCCTTAGGAAGTTTCCTTGTGGTTGACATGCTGATCAGCAGGCCCCAGGTTAGCACAAGCTTGAGATGGTCTGCATAAGGCTCCCTTGCAGGCTGAGCACTGAGTGACCTGGGAGACAGATCTTCAGGGAGCAAAAAGCTCCCTGCCTTGTACCCCAGCCTGCTGACCCAGCTCACAAAATTCACTCAGGATTCTTGGGCAGATACTCAAGGTTTATTTAGAAGGTCAAATCCTAGTAAACAGGGTCAAACCAGGACTAAAGAGCCAGACCTTTTGTCCTGTGCTTTCCCTGAGTTTGGAGCTGGATTTTGTCCTTTATGGGCAGCCTACTGTTTAGGATGCAGGCACCTTCAAGAGTTACCTGTGTACCTGTTCCTTGTCCTTGAATCTGATACAAATTTACCTCAGTCTACTCTATGTCACCCAGCGAAAGAGCCCCCACTATAGTCCTGGTGTACCTGCTGTTCCGGGGCTCCACTGGAGGAAGTGAGGTGGGGTGGGAGCATGGTCTCATCTAACAATGAGCTGCCTTGTATGAACTCATTGCTGTCCCAGCTGCTCTGCTGCCTCAGGTGGGGTTTTCCAGCCTGGAGTGATGGCCCCAGGGAGATGGCCAAAGGTTTCCCCAATTTGTGAGCCCTTTCTCTCTGTTAAGGAGAACACAGGAGCAACTCTCTGGTCTTCACTTTTATTCCTATTACCCATAATTCCGTGTGAATCCCTAGAGATCTATATGGTTGCTCGGAGGAAGAGGCAGGGTTGCTGAGAGGGAATGAAGACTTGGATACGGCACCCCTCATCCATCAGGGAGAGGCACACACGGTGATGGTGCTTAAATGCACAAGACAGGCCAGGATGGCATGGCCTCTGAATACACCTGGACAGAGATGCAGGTGAGGCAGGAAAGCTGAGTTTTCATGGCAGCACCACTAGGGAGAGCAAGAGCATCATGATGCCCGTCCTGCCAGTGTGGACTTTGGACCTTGAGCTCAGTTTTTATGTATTAAACTACCCCAGGAGAAAGCTTCTGCAAAGTAAGTTAGAGAAAACAGTCTCCATCACTTCTCTCCCCAAGTAAAATGAGGTTCCACAAACCATCTTTTACAAGTATTTCCCTTGCAATGAATGGCTCTCAAATAGCACCCTGGCCGGCACCTTTCTTTGAGGGCTTTGGGCAGCACACACACAACCCTTAATAGGAACTAAGGCTGCTCAGGAGCCGGAAGCAGAGTGAGAGAACTGGGTTTAATGGGCTTTCAGTTCCACATATGAAAACATGATGACAGAGTGAGTGGGGGAGCGAACATTCTCTCCGTGACTGTGCCATCCTGGAGATGAGCTGTGGCATCCATGGGGCTCTGTGTATGTAGTGTGGGACCTCCTGCAGCAAGGTGCCCTGCTGCTCACCAGTGGGTCCGTCTCTGGTCAGGACCCCCGCTCTTGCAGTGCAGCCAGAGGCAGTCAGATGCAGGAGGAAGGGAGAGGGAAGATGGTGAGAAAGAGGAGGAGGAGAGACAGGCAGAGAACCCCAGGAGGGAGAGACCTGGTAGCCATTTCTCACTTCCCTGGGAAGTGGGGTGGGCCTTTCTGTTCGCCTCCTCATTCTTTTCCTCCCACCCTCATGAAATTGGGTCTGTTTACTTGAAAGGACTGAATCTCTCAGGTTTATGGGAATGCTCAGGAAAGCAAAGGATGGAAGGAAGTAGTCTAGTCTCCGTAAACCAAACCATAGATGTGCCAGCAGGGCCAAGGGAAGAGAATTATGTAGGAATCATTGTAATGTACCTGGTGTCCCCAAAATCTACACACACTTTCACAACTGAGAGCTCAATCTTGAAAAGGAAATGTATTTTAACAAACACTGCCTTTATAAGTATTCCAAGTTATGTCTACATTTTCTGGGATACCCTGTATTTATCAGTAAACCTCTCCCTCAGGCTCACTCAAGCAGATACCTGCATCATGAGCTTGCTGGTGGAGGTGTCATTGCTGGTGCTACATTGCAGGGCCATCCTGTCTGAGCTTGCAGCCCTTAGTTAGAGAATGACACCAAAAAGATGCTTTGAAATGACAGTCAGACCTTCATTATTGGCTCTGACTTATTACAAATAAGTTGGGATAAGGGATGAAGAAAAATAAGTGAAGCATTATAAAGCTCTTTTTTCTTTCTCTCTCAGGAGATGATAGTGATGCTTTAGAAATCCCACTAGGTTTCACGTGCACCAAAGTTCCTCAAAAAAGGGTCCAAATACACATGCTTAATACTAACATTCAGAACACCTAAACATCAGGGTGCACTGAGGTCGGTAGCTACGGGAAAGTATCCCAAACATGTTAGAGGGAGAAAGAATATTTACTATAAACCAAATATTTGATAAACATCATCTTATTTTCACAAAGACCCTATGAGGATTATTAATAATCCCATTTTACACATGAGAAAAGTGGGACTCTAAGAGATTAAGAAATCTGCTTAAAGTCACATTAGTTTGGGCCCCTGGGAACAGAGCCCATGGGCCCCTACCTAGTTCCCAGCTACTCAGTGACCTACAAATGGCAGGGTGGGGATCCAATCTCATACACTCCATGCCAGAAATCCCATTTTAACAAGTAGAAAGTCCTCACTTAAAACTGTTGATAGGTTCTGACTTTAAGCTAAAAATGATACAACATTACCATGGGATAATTGATATAAATAAGAGAGGCTCCTACAGCATCTAAACACTATTTAAAAAAAGTTGAATTAAATGACATTATTCAAGGTCCTAATGTTCTTAATCCTGCCTGCCATTCTAATGGACTGACTCCTCAGAGAGGAACTGAATTGCCGCACTATTATTTCTGGTGTCAAATCCTTAAGTACTTTCTACTTTCAGAATTATGCTTTCTGTTCTACTTGTAGTACCAAGGTATGAAGGTGGTTTCTCAAACCCATGTGTGCTGGATTTGTTAGCTCTCTCTTAAAAAAAAAATTATTGCTTTCAGAGAGGAAGGGAGTGAGCAAGTGAAAGAGAATGATGAGAGAGAAACATTGATCAGCTACCTCCTGCAACCCCCTTCCCGACTGGGGATCGACCTTCCAACCTGACATGTGCCCTACTGGGAATTGAACCATGAACTCCTGGTTCATAGGCCAACGCTCAAACATTAAGTCAATGCTCAACCATTGAGCCTGGCTCTTTTCTTGTTGAGAAAATTGGTTAAGTTGTGGGAGATTTTTTTTTTCTAGCCTGTTATAATGTAACAGTATATTCTACAGACAGGATTGTCTGAAAAATGATAGAAAATACACTCAACCACAGAACAAAGTCCATAACTATGTTGTTGACAAGTTACTTGGTTAGACTTCATACTCTGGACTCCCTGGTATGATTTGTGTCTAAAAAAGGAAAGGAAAAGATACATTTACTTTTCCTCCTTTGTGGCATATCTTATCAACAATACAATGCCTTCCCTGTTGCTTGAAAGAATAAATAAATGAGTCTGGCTAAAATGGATTGTAATTTGATATGATTATGAGGATTAGTGCCTTTAATCTCCACTGAGCTGGCAGGTAGGGTGATGTGCTAATATTCTGTTTTTAAACCAGACAGGATATTCTTGTTAACTAGACTACTTGTTCTACTTGGAAAGTTGCTTGCACCGTGGCAGCTTGTCAACATCTCAAGGTGGGCATCCACTGAAAGGTACACCTTAACATGGTAAGTTTGAAAAGGAGAGGATATAGTAATTTAAACGTCAGCCTTGGCAATTCTAGAAAACAATGGGGGTCTGGAAAGGAGGTTTTGCGCTTTTTAATTTCTCCATACTGACTCGGCAGTCACGGATAGCTGTTCACAGAACCAATTTCCTTATACCCAGCTAGGCTACACTGCCCAACATCCCTTGTAATTGTGGGTGGCCATATGACTAGGAGGAAATGTGAAAGGTAGTGTGTGCTACTTCCATGTGTGGCCCTTAAAAACCTTCCTAGCCATCCTCTGCACTTTATTTCCTGCTCCCCTTTCTGATTTTTAGGGTAGAGATAACCAACAGGAAGGCCTTGGAAGGCATGTGTTCAAAATAACAGAGCCACCAGCATTCTGTGACCCTGAATAAATATGTGGGGCACATCCTCTTTAGCTGACCAGGAATACTCTTTGGAGACTTAAATAAGGAAAAATATATTTCTATTGGATTTGAGTCATTATACATTTGGGGGCCTATGTGTTACCAGAGTCTAGCCTACCCTAACATATTGCCCATCAATGACTCAACAGGTTATTTCTGCATCATTAGTCCTGACAATTTTATCGGTTATATCCTTTAAAAGCTTCCCTAAAAGCTCTTAGGATAAAAATACCAAATTGTACTATAATCTATAAGAGTCTGCAAGATCTAGCTTCTGCCAACTGTCCCTCAACCACTCAGCCACACGTCATGACACTTTCTTCTCTGTTCTCTATTCTACAATTACACCAGTCATGTTTCACTCCTTTGGATGTAGCATGCTCTTTCTACCTCAGGCCCTTTGCACATTCTATTTGCAATGAATGAAACATTCTTTCCTCCCCCCAACCTTTATAATCTACTCAGTTTTCTGTACTTTTCTCAAACAGAGAATAAGTATGGGGGGGGGGGATGGCACAATAAATTGGATCATTTTTCAAGAAAAAGCCTCAGCATGCTCATTGCCCAATGCTTTTTATGTTTAAGGGTTGGGAAGAATTTGTGAGGCTACATTTTACAAGTTGAAAGCATATGTGTGCAAAAAGCTAGTTAATGAAAAACTACTAAAAATTCAAACATGTAAGGACATGAGTCACTCTATGTAAACTATGTAATATTCTTAAAATAGACTATTATATAGCCATTAAAATTATGTCATAAGAGAGCCATAACAGCCACTTGTAGCAGCAAAGTAAAAGTAGTTTCTTCTGCCATTTAGCATTACAGCTGTCAGCATTTTGACTGGAGATTCAGGTCAAGGATGCTTTCTTTGTTCAGTAAATTCACAGAACAACTGTGTAATCAAAAGCGAGGTAGAGGGCTGGATGAAAAAGGTGAACGGATTAAAAGTACAAATTGGTAGTTTCAGAATAGTCACAGAGATGTAAAGTACAGCATAAGTAATATAGTCAATAGTACTTTAATAACTATGTATGGTGCCAGGTGGGTACTTAAAATATGGGGAGGGGAACACTTTGTCAAGTATATGATTGCCTAACTGCTATGCTATACACCTGAAACTAATACAAAATATTTGAATATCAACTGTAATTGGAAAAAGAAAGAATTTGGAAATAAAATAGCATGCTCTTTCCTACCCTAAAAGGCATAATGACAGAGACACAGATTTATTTTAGTTAACCATGATTAATACAAATGGTTCTATGAGTAAAAATAAAGAATTTAATTTGCATGGCCAGGCCAAAACTGGGTATGACAACCTCAGATCTCATGAGTCAGTCTCTGGATGAAACTGGGGAAACAGGGCCCCAGGCGGCAAGGGAGAGTTGGCCTCAGTGACTGGGTTCCCTATGGTAAATACTGGTTTTAGTGACCTGGGCTCCCTATGGTAAATACTTCCCCACCTGAATTCTGGGTCTCAAAATCTTTCTAGTGCCTAATTCCTGGTTTTGCTGCTTTTGCTCCCCATTCTTTTCTTAAATTTTTTTTTTTTATATTTATTGATTTCAGAGAGGAAGGGAGAGGGAGGGAGGGAAACATCAGTGATGAGAGAGAATCATTGGTTGGCTGCTTCCTACACACCCCACACTGGGAATTAAGCCTGCAACCTGGGCATATACCCTGACCAGGAATCAAACCATGACCTCCTGGTTCATAGGTCAATGCTCAACCACCAAGCCATGCCAGCTGGGCTGCTCCCATTCTTTTTCTTGTACTGATCTGAACTCTCAAGAGAATACCCAACACGGTCCATTATACCTATAGTCATTGTTCCGTCTCCAAGGACTGTGTTCAGGTGGGAAGTGATGGCTCTATAGCAGGGGTCTCATCTGCACTACTACCCTTCAGGCCCAGGACTCCTGTGAAAGAGCTGTCCCTGCTCCCCATGTAGGAGTCCTGGGCCTGAAGGGATTTGGTTTTAGGCGGTTTCACTGATGAGGTTGGATGTGCAGACCAAAGGAAGCTTTACCAAGAAGCTGTTATATTTCTGGTTTCTACTCTGCAGACAGGGTATGACTGGGAAGCCTGGGTCAGGTGTGCCACAGTAGGGGATATCTGATGAGGACAGCAATCAGGGGACTGTCACTGGGCCTTGGCACAAGAGCCTTTCATTCGTTCTTTGTATTGTGGCATGGAAACCTTTAGTGAGTTGGCACAAACTCTGGGCCACAAAGAGGGGCAATTAGCAGCTGCGTTTTGTTTTTTTGTTTGGTGGTTTTTTTTTTTTGTTTTTTTTTTGCTTTTAAAGTGAAGGTAAATACCTTTACACAGAGCATACTACCACGCCCCATTGTCCACTATTCCTCTGCTTCCCTGTGACTTTCTGGTCCCTAATGGCCTCTGAGTTGCAAAGGCAACCCAAGGGCAATGCTTGTCTCACAACTCCCATGTGCTGGGCTATTTTCGTTAATGACTCCTACTCTCTTCTGATGGAGTAAGCTTTAAGTCTGCTATGCACTTCTTACCTTTCCATTACTACTACATTTCCTCTCCTGTAAACTACTATGATGGTTTCTTAACTGGCCTGGCTGTTTCAGTATTTCCATTCTTCAATCCATTGTATGCACTGTTGGCAGCTTACTCCTCTGGAATCATGCTCCCTAACATCACTATCTGCCTTGGTCTAAACTCCTTAGCCAAGCATTTGAGGTCTCCCATGGTGCAGTTGCAGCCTACCCTGCTACAGCTTAAGCCCCTCCACACCTCTGGGCTCCAGTCAGACCCAAGCACACACTGTTCTTTTATAATCCCTAGGCTTCCCTACTTCCGTGAATTTTCTCACACTCTTTTTCCACTTGGGACATTCTTTGCTCCATCTTTGCACATTCACATTCTTTCAGTATGCAAGGCTGAGATAAAAACCACCTCTTCTATCTCATCTGTCCCAGTCAGAATTCTTCTTTCCTCTAAATTTCTATAGCACTTTCCAGAGTGACTGAGGTTCATGCTTTTCCTACTACCCCTGAATTCCTGAGAACAGAATTTATGTTTAATCTTTGTATCCCCACCATAGCACAGGGATCCATTAAGAGTTGAACAAATGGCCAAAACCAGATTGGCTCATTGGATAGAGCGTCGGCCTGAGAACAGAGAGGTCCTGGGTTCGATTCTGGTTGTAAGCACATCCCTAGTGGGGGTGTGCAGGAGGCAGCTGATTGATGCTTCTCTCTCATTGATGTTTCTAACTCTCTATCTCTCTCCCTTTCTCTCTGTAAAAATCAATAAAATATATTTTAAAAAATCAATCAATAAAATAAAATAAAATAAAAAAAGAGATGAACAAATGAATTAACACGTAAGTGAATTTCTCACCTGCAACTTGGCAGTTAATGGTCACATTCACACCCTGTACTGTTTTGATGGTGCCTCCTATATCCACTGTGATGGCAGGCTCCTTGGTGTTGGTCACAGTCATTCTCGATGTTTTCACTAATGGCTTTCCTGAAGATGGGGAGAAATGTGAAATTTTATATGCAATGACTACAGACTTGAGGCATTCTCTTGAATTATGGAATAATGAAGAATGAACTATTGGTATACCCAGGCTTTTTCCATGAATCATATTTTCCTTTGAAAAAATTGTAACTGCACAATATAAAAACCACCTACCTACCACAGAACTGTCAGAAAAAGAACAAGGATTGAAGCATATGAGGATAGAGGATGGTGTCCAACAAGTTCGGATGGTTTGTATATTTTTATCATTAAACTCACAAATAATCCTATACATTCAGTTTTTAAAAGCTTAGTTATTTTACTTTTACTTTTAATTTTATTTTATTTAGAGAGGAAGGGAGAGAGATAGAGAGTTAGAAAGACCCATCAGCTGCCTCCTGCATCCCCTCTACTGGGGATGTGCCTGCAACCAAGGTACATGCCCTTGACCGGAATTGAACCTGGGACCTCTATCCACTGAGCGAAACCGGTTTTGGGAAGAGCTTGGTTATTTTAATTAAACTTTTTACTTTGAGATAATTGTGGATTCACATGCAGTTGTCAGAAATAGCACAGAGAAATCCTGTGTAGCTTTTACCCAATTTTGCCTAATGGTGATATCTTATAAAACTAGAGTATAATGTCATGACCAGGACATTGATACTGATAAAGTTAAGCTAAAGAACATTGCCATCACCACAGGGGTCCCTCATGCTATCCCCAACCCCACCTTCATCTTGGGCAACCATTAATCTGTTCTCTATTTCTATATTTTTATTATGTAAGGAATGTTATATAAATGCAACCATCCAGTATGTAATCTATCCCCTCTCTCCCCTTCAGAAAAATACTCTGGAGATTCTGCCAGGTGTCACATGGTACCATGTTGTGCATAGTTGTCAATAGTTTGCTCCCTTTTATTGCTGAATAGAAGTCCATGGATATACCACCAATTTTTTAGCCATTCAGTGTTGAAGGATATCTGGGTTGTTTCCAGATTTCGGTGATTCAAATAAAGCTGTAGTGATGTCTCATTGTGGTTTTAATTTGCATTTTTCTAATGACTAATAATGTCGAATATGTTTTAATGTGTCTATTTGCCATCTGTATATCTTCTTTGGTAATATGTCTCTTCATGTCCTTTGATCATTTTCTAATTAGATTTTTTAATGTTTAGTTTTGAGAATTTATATTCTATTTTATTAATTTTTAATCCTCACCCTAGGACATGCTTAGAGAGAGAGAAAGGGAAAGAAGGTGGAAAGAGAAGAGAAGGAGAGAGGAAAGAGAAAGAGAGAGAGAGAGAGAGAAAACATTGATCTGTCATCTTTGTGCCCTAACAGGTTGAATCCATAACCCAGGTATGTGCTAGACCTGGAATAGAACTGGCAACCTTTTGGTGCACAGGACAAAGCTAAAACAACTGAGCCACTCTGGATGGGCAGAGTTGTTTATATTCTAGATACTTGTATATTGTTAGATAATCAGGCTTTTCTTTTCATTTTCTTAACAGGATCTTTCACAGGGTAAAAGTTTTTTTTTAACTCTGATAAAGTCCAATTTATCAAGGTTTCCTTTCATGGAACATGCTTTTGAAATTATGTCCAAGAACTATTTACCTAGACCTAGCTGCTGAAGATTTTTTCATATTTTTTCCTAAAAGTTTCATAGTTTTACATTTAAGTCTGTGATGCATTTTGAGTTAATTTTTGTATAAGGTGTGATAATTAGATCAATGTTCATTTGTTTTTTTTGCTTATAGATGTCCAATTGTTCATCACCATTTATTGATTTATTTTTATTTTTTAAGCTACACGTATGACTGGTTAATTCTAGCATTAAACATTTTTAATTGAATTTATTGGGGTGACATTGGTTAATAAAATTATATAGGTTTCAGGTGTACAATTCTATAATACAGCATGTGTATATTGTATTGTGCGTTCACCACGTAAAGTCAAGTCTCCTTCCCTTACCATTTATTGAACAAGCTATATTTCCTTCACTAAATTGCTGTTCACCTTTGTCAAAATCAGTTGGACATATTTTTGAGGATCTATTTCTGGATTCCCACTTCTGTTCCACTGATCTATGTGTCTCTCCATCAATACCACATGATCTTAATTATTATAGCTATATAATTAATCTTGAAATTGGGTAGGCTGATTCTTCCTACTTAATTTTTTGATATTCTATTGTCTTGACCTTTCTACGTAACTTTTAAATTATTCTTGTCTACAACTATAAAATCTTGCAGGGATTTCAATAGGAATTACATTAAACCTGTATATCAATTTGGGAAGAACTGATATCTTTACTGTGTGAGTCTTCCAACTCATGAACACTGTCTATTTATTTTATATCTCCTTTAATATTTTTCATCAGAGTTTTGTAGTTATCAGCATACAAGTCATATATATTTTCTTTGATTTTACCCAATTAATTTGTATTTTCTGAGGGACTGTACATGATGTATTTTTAATTTCAATATTCATGTGTTCCTTGCTAGTATTCTAGACATCCATTAATTTTTGTATATCCAGTGACATTATTAAACTCAAAGGCTTGTTTTAGCACTTTTTTTTTTAGTAGATTTTTGGTATTTTCTAAGTAGGCAATTATTTCATCTGCAAATAGTTTTATTTCTTCCTATCTGATCTGTATTCCCTTTCTTCCCTTATTTCACTGGATAGAACTTACAGCACTATGTTCAATAAGAATGATATGATGAGTGATTTTCAGTTGAAACGAGAACATTTTCATATTATGGCCTTCTCTAAAACCACTTAAGTCGGGGAGCAGGGAGATGCCATCTCATTACTATCTAGTGAAGGTACGGGTTCAGGTTCTCCACTTGGCCTCCTTTGCCACCTAAGTGAGGAATTGACATTACTGCTGGGCAGGAGTGGGGCTTCTGCCTCCCCACATGGTCTCTGTTGACACTGCTGTGGGAGGGCCATTGTTATGGCTTGGTGGGGGTGGAGAAGGAGGAAGTCCTGTCTCTAACACCACCACAGAGAAGAGGGTAAGAAGGGCAGGGTGAGGGTGGAACTCCAGGCTCCGTGCGATCTCCATATAATGCTTGGCGGGGATGAAATCTGTGTTCTCTGATGTGGCCTCCATAGGGGTGTGGGGATCCTCATTTTATTCTTGAGTCTAGCTCCCCACTCACCTTTGCTGGTGTGAGTGGCAGTGGGCTACAGTGTTTTCTATGGTGCTTGGAGCAGAGTGGTGTTTTCCAAAAGTTTTCTGTCTTGTTAGGCTGCCTCTTTGCTGGTGCTTTGGATAGAGAGCAGGCTTTACTTGGGGCTCCTCCTTGCCCCCCTCCCCTCTACTTTTTTCCTGGTTCCCATTGCATTTCCTGGTGGCTGGCTTCTTCAGCTCCAAGGTTGGGATTTAGGAGGGAAGAAGAAATTCAAGGAAGTCATGTTGCATTTTTCCTCAGTTCTCAAGGTCCCTGATCAATCTGTTTCTCTTTCCCACTTTTCAGTCTTCTGCTTGTTTTGTATATGATGACCATGGATTTAGTTTTATTTAGCAGGAGGAATGGAGAAAAGTATATCTATGCAACTTCCTGGAAGTGAAATTTTGTGCACATTACATTTTAATAGGCCTTTATCATCTGGAGATAAAAACCTAGTACTTCATGGACATGACCACAAAATTACAATGAAAAACTCATTTACTGAGCAGCATGGGGAAATAAGGGTCCACATGAGATCATTTCATATACCTAATGCTTAATTTTTTGTATGTCAAATGGATTTAATTTTGTTTCAACCCTTTTACAGGCAGGGCATTCTACAATGGTATTTGTTTTGTGCCTTCATTAACAATGAAGAAAACTGTGATTCAGCAATGCCCTTTGGAGTCTTATAACTACTTTTTATACTTTTTCTTTATTGTCTTTTTATCCTTTATTCCTGCTTGTAATTGTCACACAGCTGTCCCTTTTTTCTCCATCCCCTTTATTTCAAATGGTGAAGGCATTTATTATTTCCCAAAATGTCCTTTGAGAGAGAGTAGGTTACAGGAACACAGTGGTGTGGCTTGGCCTTTGGGATCCAGGTTCCTCCTATGATTTGCCAGTGGTTCCACTCATGGTCCCCAGAAGACTTCCACTGTAATCCAGGCTGTCACCGGTGATAGTATATTAGTAGACTAAGGTAGAGAGAGTTTAGGGCCATAGCAATTTTCAAGTTGTAGCTAGTTTGTTTACTTGTTCCTGGTTTCCCCACTATGACTGCCTTTAGGGATGTGGAATGACTGGTACCTAATACAGAGTCAGAAGTACTTCAGTTATGGATGTTTGCCAAATACAGTGGTACCTTGAGGTACGAGTGCCCTAACATATGAGATTTTTTGAGATATGAGCCGTCGAGCAAGCGATTTTTGATTTGAAATTTGAGCAACATTTGAGATAGGAGTAATCGCGTGGATCAGCTGGCTGCACACGGTCCACCAGTTTAGCACGACTCGAGGGTCTCATAGTTTCCCACGCTTCAAGGCTACAGAATGAATTAAACTCGTATCTCGAGGTACCACTGTATTTCTAAATTTTCTTTCCTCTGGACACAGAACTTTTTGGTTGGGTAGAATTATCTGACTAAAAACTTTGGTCAGTGACTTGCTGAGTGAATAAATAATTGCAAATCTTCTATATGAAGTGTGGGGTGAGTGTTATTTACTGTTTGGGGTTCTGGAAAAGGAACTAGCCATATGAGGAAAGACAGAGGTGATAAATGGAAACATGATGGGCAGTGTTTGTGAACATAAAGATGGATGAGTAAGTTTATTTAAATGGAGCACTGAGTGGACATTTGTTGGCCTTTTGAGATGATTATTTTCTTCTGGATCCTTGACCTGGTCCCTGGGAACTTAGCCATAGACCTTGGCTGGAACCTACTAATCTCTATTCACACACTTTCTCTTCATTCCTTTCAGGTTTGCATTTGTAAGCATTGACTACTGGGATACTCTTACATTCAGTATCTTGTGCAACTGTCTAAAAAAAAAAAGAAGTCCCTGAAACTAACAGAGGCAAAAGACCATCCTTCTCCCCAACAACTACTCATCAGCTGAGCAGCCTGAAGTTTTAGGAATTTATTCTTAAAAAGAGAAGTTGTGGAGAAAAGGGAACCCTAATTCACTGCTGGTGGGAATGTAGACTGGTACAGCCATTATGGAAAACATTCTGGCAGTTCCTCAAAAAATTAAGACTAGAGCTACCATATGATCCAGCAATTTCTCTCCCAATATTATTTACCCAAAAGACTCAAAAACATTTATTTACAAAGGTATATGCACATCTACTTTCATTACAGCATTATTCACAGTGGCCAAGACATGGAGACAATTAGTGTCCTTTGATAGAGAACCAGATAAGGAAGTGTTGGGAGAACCAAGATGGAGGCATAGGTAAACACATATACTTGCTGCCTCTCACAACCACATCAAAACAGCACCTAAATGGCAGAACAATTACCACCCAGAACTGTGGGAAAGCTGGCTGGCTGAGTGTAAGTTTCACAACTAGAGAGGTGAAGAAAGCACATTGAGACTGGTAAGAGGAGTGGGAAGTGCTGGCACCTGGATGTGCTGCTCTTTAAACCAGGAGGGAGATATAAGCTCCCACTTGCTCTAAACTCCAGTTCAGGGCGAGATTCTGGGGAACCCAGACATATACAGGGAGAAACTGGACTGTCTGGCATCAGGACAGGAACGCAAGGGCGGCTTTCTCTTAGATGGGCTTGCAGCAATCATAGTTCCTGCACAGTGGGCATGGGATGTGGAGAAATGGGGACTTCTCTAGTTCAGGGCTGACTGACAGCCATTGCTGTTTGCTCTGCCATGGTGATTCCAAGAGACCCCGCCCCACCCAATTTACAATCCCACCCAAGCTGTGCACATTGGCTTTTGCATATGAATGGCCTGTCCCTTTGCCTAAAACTCGTCAGACTGAAGCTGGGTCAGAGAGCTCCAGAGCTTCCATAAAAAGGCCCAAGGCTTGGCCAGCCTTGCTTCATAACTGGGCCTTGTCTGTGCACTTCAAAACCCCATACAAAGAGGAGGAATCTGCAGATGTCTCTGTAGCTCCTGCTGGGCAGCTGCAGACAGTGGTTGACCTTACACCTCCTTGGAGATCCAAGAGCCAGTGTACTCAGAAGTCAGAGTGAGACCATACCAGATTACAACTCTTCACATCTATAAGAGACACACTCACAGGGCAGACTCAGTGAGCACCAAAGCCCAAATGAAGCAAGTCCTGCCCCATAAGGGTGTCTCCTGTGCAACAGATTTTCCAGTGTAGACACAGCTGGTCATCACAGCCACTTGGCCTGGAGGTCAGTTCCTCCCAGTGATACCAAGGGTTAACTACAACAAGACTGTGCAAAGACCTCACACAGGGGTGCACCAAGAGTGTCTACCTCAGGTTACTGGGGAGGCTGAGTCACTGGGCCCTATAGGACACAAACCACACAAGGCCACTCTATCAACTTAAGGAGACTTAGCTGCTACCCAGTAGCTGGAACAAACACAGGGAAGCAGCCAAAATGCAGAGACAAAGAAAAAGGTCACAAATGGATGAAAGGAAAACACTGGATATAGAAACCACACTTAAAAGGTTACCCATGAATCTTCTAGAAACCTCTGAGAAATTTAGTGAAACCCTTAAGGATATAAAAAAGAACCAATCAGAAATTAAGTAACACTGACTGAAATAAAGAATAATATACAGAGATCTAACAGCAGACTAGAGGATCCCAAGAATCAAGTCAAAGATTTGAAATACAAGAAGCAAAAAACACTCATCTGGAAAAGCAAAAAGAACAAAGAATCCAAAAATATGAAGGTAGTGTAAGAAGCCTCTGGGACAACTTCAAGCACACCAATATCAGAATTATGGGGGTGCCAGAAGAAGAGAGAGAGCAAGATACTGAAAACCTATTTAAGAAATAAGGACAGAAAACTTTCCCCACTTGATGAAAGAAATAGACTTTCAAGTTCAGGAAATGCAGAGAACCAAACAAAAGGAATTGAAAGAGGACCACACCAAGACACATCATAATTAAAATGTCAAGAGCAAAAGACAAAGAGAGAATCTTAAAAGCAGCAAGAGAAAAACAGTTAATTACCTACAAGAGAGCACCCATATGACTCTCAGCTGATTTTTCAACAGATACTATGCAGGCCAGAAGGGAGTGACAAGAAATATACAAAGTGATGGATAGCAAGAACCTACAACCAAGAAAACTCTATCCAGCAAAGCTATCATTCAGAATTGAAGGGCAGGTAAAGAGCTTCACAGATAAGAAAAAGCTAAAGGAGTTCACCACCACCAAACAGAACTCCTTATATGAAATGCTGAAGGGTATTCTTTAAGAGGAAGAGGAAGAAAAAGGTAAAGATAAAAATTATGAACAACAAAATGACAACAACTACTTATTATCAACAAGTGAATCTAAAAATCAAGTGAATAAAATTTCTGATGAACAGAATAAACTGGTGAATATAAAAGAATCAGGAGCATAGAAAGAGAGTGGACTAACAATTCTCAGGGGGAAGGTAGTGTGGGAGGTTTGGGAAGAGATTGGACAAAAATCTTACACCTATGAACAAGAACAGCCTCCCCCCCCCTCATGATAAGGGTATGGGGTGGAGTGGGAACTAGATGAAGGGGAACTAAGGGGGGATGGGAAGGAACAACTGTAATAATCTGAACAATAAAGATTTATTAAAAAAAGAAGTGTTGGGGAGCACAAGAGACTTGGTTGGAAAGTTTGTAAGGAGGACATTCTGATAAAAGAGACATGTGTGGAAGGCCACCTGCTCGTTTATTGAATTCTGACTTAGGGAGACTTAAGGGAATGCTCCTAATTATTCCTTGACCTTTCCGAACAAGTCTGTATACGTGCAGACAACCAGGTGTTTACTGGAATCCTTATGCTCAATCCCTGAATGCCCTATCCTAGAGTACAATGTAAACATGTGTCCTCCCAAGATTACCCATCCTACAGATTGTATCGAAAGGTAAAAATTCCAATAAAGGCCTAACAAGACAGGCCTTTAGAGGCTGCTCTGGCTACTAGAGCCAGGGGCCCCTTAACCGTCTCTTTCGCAGTCAAACTGTGGCTGAGTAATCTGTTCACCCATCATTCAGAGGCTGCTGGTCAGCCAGTCAAAGAAGATGTGAGATACACGTGCGCGCGCGCGCGCGCGCACACACACACACACACACACACACACACACACACACACTATGGAATCAGCCATAAGAAAGGATGAAATAGTGCCATATGCACCAACATGGATAGACCTTGAGAACATTATGCTAAGTAAAGTAAGTCAGTCAGAAAAAGCCATGAACCATATGATTTCACTCATATGTGGGATATAAAACCAAAACTCATAGACACAGACAACAGTGTGGTGGTTATCAGAGGGCAGGGGATGGAGGGCTGGGTTGCTTCACTGTGTAATAAAAACAACTGTGCCAATGGGAAAAAGCATGTTAGGGACTAGGGAGTTTTAGACTCACAATTACCAAGTTAATTTTTCCTATAGGAATTTTAATATTAAAGGTGGCTTTTATGGCTGCAAGTGTATAGCTATAAAATTCAAATGTCACTGAATTAAATCCAGCCCTTAATTAGTTATATTGAGCTTTTGCTGAAAAGTAATGGCCTTTTGTGCTGTCACTAGAGGTGCTGGTGTTAGCATAGGCTACTTACACCTCCTTATTCCTTCATGATCCATTGTTAAGACAAAGCACAAAGTTATCCAAGTACTTATATTAATAGCAATTTATAATGAAAACAATGTTTGGTAATCAGTTGGCGCTCATACATTTATTAGAAAAAGCTTGTATATGTTATTGAGTCCCACTCTAGATCTATTAAACCTGCATCTCAGGTGGTGGGATGGAAGCTGTAATCTCTCTTTTTAACAAGTTCCTTAGTGATTCTGATATGCAGCCGGTTTGATAATCAATGAATTACATTGTTTTAGTTTTCCTTGAACTGGTTTTCTCTGGTTCTTGGTGGGAGTTGAGAATTATTTTGAGAGACCATTAGTTCTCTATTAGACAATATAAAGTTGAACTTTTATTTTAATGGTCAACTAAAAACAACAACAAAAATAAGCCCATAGCAGGTCATGGGGATGATCATCTAATGAGTACTGACTGTGTTTGGACATGCCCGTGTTTGTGTTTGATTATAATCATATTAATTAGTATCACTTTAATTATGGAAGTTAACTAAAAAAAAAAAATAGAGACCCAGAGGAGTGAAATGATAAACTGTATGTTTGTACTAAGAGAATGCTTAAACAAAGGTCATGACATGCCCCACCAAAAAGCCTCTCATATCAGACAAAACAAAAAAAATGCCAATTGCACGAAGCCTTCATCACAGAGCCTCTGAGAGCTGTGCCTCCCCCATCAGGACGATATACACATTGCAAATCAGCATGAGCCAGCAGATTAAATTAATTTCTGGAAACTACAGGGTTTGTATATTACTCTTTCATTAATCTGTCAATCTATGTTATAGTTGAATGAAAGCTATACGCAGAAGATGATGTCTAATTTTAAGAAAAACAAGGAAATGGAAAAAACGCAAGCTGTTCAATTCATCAGGCCCCATAGGTGGAATCATGCCCTTCGAGAGTCAGACACAGAAATGGAAGCATGAAGAGAATAATTTTTGTTCAGTTCCTTCAGACCTCATCATACCGTACCCAGTAGCTTTCAGATTATGGTTCCTGTTAGAAGTCACATGGAACGGGGGACATAGAGCCTTACTAATAAGCAAGGACAAACCTGAGATGCAGCTAAAAATTGATACCAATATCCAATGATGTGAAGAAGTGCCATCTCCTGATGCCTTGTTGGCAGAGGCATTGAGTCAACCTAGCACTGTCCTGACCCCAACGGATGAGTAGTGGTGAGACAGGCCGGGACAGTTGAAACCTCAGACGCAAATGCTCAGAAATACATTCCTGTTCTAGTCTGGGCGCTGGTTCCCACCTCGTTCCCTTATGTGTGGCTCTGGGTAAGACCAAAGCCCAGTGGAGAACACTCTGAACATGTGTGCTTGAAGAATACCTTTGGCCCAGTATAAAGGTGATTGAGAGAGGAGCCAGAGGAGATGGCAGTTTTTTGTTTTTGTTTTTTTTTTTGGTTGTTTTTTTTTTTTTTTTTGAGTGCAGCTGAGAATAGAGGGCATTATAAGTAACTTTTTCTTAGGGCACAAAGTCCAGGCCTCTGCTAATAGAGACTTTGTTTTCAACAGCATGGGGCCTTCCATGTTAGATGCCATGCCTGAAACTGATTTGCTATCTGCCAAAGCCTTTGCTTCTTCTTCCTGGGCACACAAGTAGGCCATTTCCCAGCCCTTTTGCTTAGGTGTGGGAAAGGTACTGCATCCTAGCAGATGGAAGGTGGGCAGAAATGAAGTGTGCCACTTCTGGACGCAAAACACAAAACTCTCTATGCCAGTGGTGGGCAAACTGCGGCTTTTGAGCCACATGCGGCTTTTTGGCCCTTTGAGTATGGCTCTTCCACAAAATACCATGGCCTGGGCGAGTTTATTTTGAAAAAGTGGTGTTAAAAGAAGTTTAAAAAATTTGGCTCTCTAAAGAAATTTCAATCATTGTACTGTTGATATTTGGCTCTGTTGACTAATGAGTTTGCCGACCACTGCTCTATGCAATCATTGGTTTTAGACTTCATGTGAGCAAGAAATAACTTATCATGTTTTAGCCAGTATGTATTTATGATTTTGTTTGTTACAGTAGTTAGCAAATGCTAATTGATCCAGGTTTAGTGAATATTTGTTAACTTATTGAAGAAATGACTCGAAGGGGTCTTTCAATTCTCTGAACGTGTCACAAACATCAGTTAAAAAGATTCTTTACTATCCTTAACCATAAAAAATGCTTTGCACTTCAGAAATTCCAGATTCTCACTGTTTAGCTATAGGTGATCTGTGCTAGAATGCGTGTGTGTGTTGCAGATGCCTGGAAACTGGGCAATGGTGGGAACAAGGATTGCAGCAAGAAGGGCTGGTCATGACCAAGAGGTCCAGAAAGAGCTCATCAATGGCAAGCAGGTCTAGAGTGTGACACCTAAACTAAGCGATTGCAGAGTCTTCTGGGAGTACTTCTGGGGTGCAGATTCTGGGTTATAGAAGCATAGATAACGGCACACATGATAAACTAGTGATGCAGACGGTTTGCCTACCCATGAGAAGTGGCAGCCTACATGTCAGGTGTCTGGACTCATCGCTCAATAGCTGAGTGACCTCGGGAATGTTATTTAACCCCTTTGTGCCTTAGTTGTCTACTTCCATGGCGAAGATGAATGAGCACAGTGCATGCAAAGCTCTTAGAAGGTTATCTTAACTCAGCATGAGGTTTGTTTGAATAAATGTTGGCTATCATAATGCTAATACTATGAGAGAGAAAATGCTATGAGGAGCAAACATTTTAGAGAACTTCTGATAAACTAAGAAAACTCACAGAAAAAATCTTTAAAGAAAGAGGAAAAAGATAGGAAAGAGAAGCGAGAACAAATCTGTGAGTAGGAACTTAATGGCTTCTATAATGGAGAACTGTGAGGGCTTCAGAATAATTAGAAAAAATGGTTTAAATACAATGCATTTTCTCTAAACTGGAACCAGTAACAGGTCAGACACAGAGAGCTTAAAAGTCACATGGGGGCCTTGGCTGGATAGCTCACTTGATTAAAGCATTGTCCCAATGCACCAACGTTGTTGAATTTGATCCTCGGACAGGGCACATACAAGAATTAACCAATGAATGTATAAATAAGTGGAACAACAAATTTATAGATATCTCTCTCTTTCTCAAATCAATTAAAAAAAGTCCCACTGAGGCCAGGACTCAAGTTTTAAGGACTCAAATTTTTTTAAAAAAATATATTTTATTGATTTTTTTACAGGGAGGAAGGGAGAGGGATAGAAAGTCAGAAACATCGATGAGAGAGAGACATCGATCAGCCCCCTCCTGCATGCCTCCTACTGGAGTTGTGCCCGCAAGCAAGGTACATGCCCCTGACCGGAATCAAACCTGGGACCTTTCAGTCAGCCAAACCGGTCTCGGCAAGGACTCAAATTTTAAGAGTTCAATGTGTGACAGGTTGACTTACTGGTGACTCCCACAAAACTGCTCAAGAAAATAGTTGTGTTACCCATGGCAGATCCAAATTTCAATTCAAGAGAAAGGTGAATCAGCTACTGATGCTTACTAATGAAAATGGTTGAGTATAAGCAATGAGGCATTTAAATTTCACATACCTTCAATACCCAGAACTAAGAAATTATATACTAGGTTTAATTATATATCCTATCTAATAAAAGAGTAATATGCAAATTGACATACTTCCATTACACCCACATCCATGCCCACCAATCAGGAGTATGCAAATTAATCCAATCAAAATGGCTATGCCACAGAGAGAGCAGGAGGGAGACTTGGGTTGCCCCAGCAATGGAGGAAGCCAAGCTTTCCACACACCCTGGCCTGCCCAAGCCTCTGCTTAAGGCAACAAAGTTTCAATTATAGGAGATAAATAAATTCCAACAGAAATGGCTGGCACCACAGAGCAAGCAGAAGGCTTAGCTTTGCTCCAGGCTATAAAGTTTCATTGTAGAAGATAAATAAATCCCAGATACCAGGGCCTCTACTTGGGTTGCTGGGGGGCATGGCCAGCCTGCAAACTATAACAGGTCCTTCACTCAGGCCACCTCACACCCCAAGGAAACCCACCCTGTCTGAGGACACCCTTCAGGGCAAACCAGCTGGCCCCCACCTGTGAACCAGGCCTCTATCCTATCTAATAAAAGAGTAATATGCAGATTGACCATCACTCCAACACACAAGCTGATTGCCCCCATATGGATACAAGATAGCCACCACAAGATGGCCAACATGGGAGGGCAGTTGGGAGGGACCAGGCCAGCAAGGGAGGGCAGTTGGGGGTGACCGGGCCTGCAGGGAAGGGCAGTTGGGGGGAACCCAGGCCCACAGGGGAGAGCAATAGGGAGGAAGCAGGCCTGCAGGGAAGGGAAATTAGGGGAAAACAGGCTGGCGGGGGAGCAGTTAGAGGGTGATCAGGCTGGCAGAGAAATGGTTAGGGGGTGATCAGACTGGTAGGCAGAATTGGTTAGGGGCAATAAGGAAGGCAAGCAGGTGAGCAGTTGGGAGCCAGCAGTCCTGGATTGCGAGAGGGATCCCAGATTGGATAGGGTGCAGGCTGGGCTGAAGGACCCCTCCCTCCCCCCACTGTGTAAATTTCATGCATCAGGCCTCTAGTATTATATAAATGTATAAAATTGTATATTTTATGTTTCCAGATTTAATCAATGGAAAATGCTCTGTAATCAGTGAGAATATCAAAGCAATGTCTTAAAAATGCTGGCCTCTGCTTACAACATAATTAATGAACACAGGTCCCTCCCAAGGGCCATTGGATTAAAGCTGTGACAACTCTCTGAAATGAGAATTCTCAGTTGAAGAATTTAAAACCTCCTGAGCTGCCAAGACCGGTTTGGCTCAGTGGATAGAGCGTCGGCTTGCAGACTGAAAGGTCCCAGGTTCGATTTTGGTTGGGGACATGTACCTTGCTTGTGGGCACATCTCCACTGTGGGTCATGCAGGAGGCAGCTGATTGATGTCTCTCTCTCATCAATGTTTCTGACTTTCTATCTCTCTCCCTTCCTCTCTGTAAAAAATCAATAAAATATATTAAAAAAATAAAATAAAAATAAAACCTCCTGAGCTAAGTAAAGTTTAGGGGACCCACAATCATTGTGAACTTATGAAATACTGATAAATAACAACAACATCTAATGCAACAGAATCACTAATGATGGATACTCAATTATCATTTCTTACTGGCCAAATACTTCTCAGGATCTGGCTACCTGGCGATTTCAACAAGAGTGGCTTTGTTACAGATAATAGTCATATTAAAATGCATGATTTTTTTTTTAAGTCTGGTTCTCTTTCCAAATGCCTTTCACATTTTGTAGCTCAGAAAACTTTAACTCCATCCTGTCCTGCTATTTCTCTTGCAAGATCTCCTTCACTTCCATCTCCTGACTCCAAAGTCAGCATTTGCCATTTCAACCAGCTTTGTTTAATCTTCCCTCTTTCTCCCACGAATCTGCTGAGAACTTTCCTCTCAGCTGTTATTTTTTCAAGATATTGCCAATGCTGTACTGGGCCATCTAGTCTTTTATTCTCCAAAATATAAAGGAAGTGCATTTGCAAATTTTAAAATTTGAGGTAAGGAGAGATTATGGCTGCTGGTGGTGGGTGTGAATTGCTGTACCTTATTTGCATGTTAGAGACTGTAGAACTCTTAGGGCTAAAAGAGACCCCAGTGTGAATGGATTTAGAACCCCTCTTTTTACAATAAGGACACAGGTTTACAGTTCTAAATCTGTTTCTAAATTTTCCAATGAGGCCAATAATTTCTCTAGAATCTTATTTTATAACAATCTTCCTTTTTTTTTCAGTAATAGTAAAAATATTCTTCTCCCATCCAAACCATTACATGGTTTTAGTTGGTGTAACCTAATAAAATAGGTTGTTATATTTGAGTAATACTCTGACCATATCTAGGAAGTGAGATGGAAGAGCTGAGCACAGAACACAGAAAATGGAAGATTTAACCAGAAGGCACTGGGAGCTTCCAGTTTATGTTCAGGACACAGACAAGTTAGCTTGAAAAGAATTATTAAAAATTTAAAACTACTTGGGCTCACTTAAAAATGGAATGATTAAAAAAAAGTGTGTGTGTGTGTGTGTGTGTGTGTGTGTGTGCATGTGTTGGTTTAGCTTACTTGGAAAAATTGGAAAGTTTATCACCATTAAATTTTCATTTTTCTTTGCAATAGTTAGATGAAAGTAAGCTGTGCCTTTAAGACAGAGAGTGTAATAGGCAGAATAATTGCCCTCCAAGGATGTCTATACCCTAATCCCTAGAACCTGTGACTATGTTAGATTACGTGGCAAAAGAGAACTAAGGGTACAGATGGAATTAAGGTAGCTAATGAGCTGACTTTAAAATAAAAAGGTTATCTTACACTAGGGGTTCAGTGCACAGAATTCATGCATGGGTGTGTGTGTGTGTGCCTTAGCCTGACCTGCACCCTCCCCAATCCAGGAGTTTCTGTCTTTGCGAATTGTCTGAGACTCCAATGCAGTTTGGTTTGGTGCTCACAGAATAATAGAGGTCTTTTTCTTTCTTTTTCTTTGCTCCATTGGTGGAGATTTCCTAGAAGTTGCAGGATATCTTCCTTTTAATTTTTCCTCGACACTCTGACTTTACTTATATCTCTCACCTTTGCTTTCCCTCCATCCCTCACCTGCAACAGTAACTTGCTCCAAGCTCACTTTGCCTTAGTGTCTAGGACAGTGGTTGGCAAACTCATTAGTCAACAGAGCCAAATATCAACAGTACAATGATTGAAATTTCTTTTGAGAGCCAAAATTTTTAAACTTAAACTTCTTTTAATGCCACTTCTTCAAAATAGACTCGCCCAGGCCATGGTATTTTATGGAAGAACCACACTTAAGGAGCCAAGGAGCCAAATGTGGCTTGTGAGCCACAATTTGCCAACCACTGGTCTAGGAGATCCTGCAACGCATCTGCCAGAATTATAATTTCCAGAATTCCTGGTGCTCCCTGTGCTCTAGGTTTCTGCTTCTGATCCAGGGGCTGCAGAAACCAAAAGGACTGCAAACTCCAGCTGCCCTCAGGCCGGACTGACAGGACCGGACACTCCAGTGGCATCCCCAGGACCCCAGTCTCTTGGTGCTGGTGTGTGCACACACTGGCCACAGGCTCAGAGTGAGCAGAGTCCCAGGGATGCCTGCCGCATTACCCTGGCTACGTGGTGGACATCCCTGGGGCCCTGGCTGCTTGTCACTATTGTATGCTGGCCACAGGTTTAGAGCAGTCCCAGGGATGTCCCACCCCACCCCTGGCTGTGCATGCACGCTGCCCATAGGTCTGCCACCTTTGTTGGGTTAATTTGCATACTCACTCCTGATTGGCTGGGGGTATTGCGGAGAGATGATCAATTTACATATTTGACTTTTATTAGTATAGATGATCGATGTGGGCCTAGTATAATCACATAAGCTCTTTATAAAATTAAAATTTTTATTTTATTTTATGCTTTTAAAATCAGAAGACAGGCAGAAGAGTTTGTCAGAGTGGTAACATGAGAGGCAACCACCACTGCTAGCAGTGAAGATGGGGAAGAGGACCAGAGCTAAGGAATGCAGCCCTCTCTAGAAGCTCAGTGTATAGCAAGCAAGAAAACAGGGGTCATAATCCTAGATCACAAGGAACTAAATTCTGCCAACAGCCAAACTAGCAGGAAAAGCATTCTCCCCAGAGCTTTCAGAAAGGAATGCAGCTCATTGACATCTTCATTTTATCCTGGCAAAACTTTACTGGACCTCTGACCTACTGAATTGTAAGATAATATATTTGTGTTGTTAAAACAATCTACATTTTTGGTAATTGGTTATGGCAGCAATAAAAAACCAATACACAGGCAATACGTCACCAAAATTATCACAACAGAAAAGATATATTCATGACAAATAAGCACATGAAAAGATGATGGACCTTGTAGTCATTAGGGGAATAAAAATTAAAATCACAATGAACTGTCATTTCACTTCTATGAGGATGGCCAGAATAAAAAAAAAAAGATAACAAATATTGGGAGAATATAGAGACACTGGAACCCTCAGACATTGCTGGTAGAAATGTGAAAAGTGTACAGCCACTCTGAAACATAACTAGCAGTTTCTTAAAAAGTTAAACATGAATGTGTCACATGACCCAGATATTTCACTTTTAGTTTTATACAAGGGGTGGGAAAAAGTAGATTTACAGCTATGAGCATGTGAAACTGAGTTTATTTATGTATTATTATTTAGTAACTAGAGACCTGGTGCATGAAATTCGTACACATGGGGAGTGCTCCTCAGCCCAGCCTGCACCCTCTCCAATCTGGGCCCCTCAAGGGATGCCTGACTGCCTGTTTAGGCCCGATCCTAATTGGACATCCCTCTCACAATCCAAGACTGCTGGCTCCCAATTGCTCACCTGTTTGCCTTCCTGATTGCCTTTAACTGCTTCTGCCCTCCAGCCTGATCACTGCCTAACCACTCTCCTGCCATCCTGATTATCCACAACTGCCCTCTCCTGCAGGCCTGGTCCCCCCCAATGGCCCTTTCCTGCAGGCCTGGTCCCCACCAATGGCCCTCCCCTTCAGGCTTGGTCCCTCCCAACTGTTCTCCCTGCAGGTCTGGGTCCCCCTTAACTGCCCTTCCCTGCAGGCTTGCTCACCCCCAACTTCCCCCCTCTGCCAGCCTGATCACCCGTAAATGCCCTCCCCTGCAGGCCTGGGTCCCCCCCCCCCCCCCCCCCCAAAAAAAAAAACCTGCCCTTCCCTGTAGGCCTGTTCACCCCTAACTGCCCTCCCTTGCAGGCCTGGTTCCCTCAACTACCCTCTCTTGCTGACCTGATAGCCCACAACTGCCCTCCCCTGCTGGCCATCTTGTATACACATGGGGACAGCACTCTTTGACTACATGGGGCAGCCATGTTGTGCATTGGAGTGATAGTCAATTTGCATATTACTCTTTTATTAGATAAGATTAATGTATTATTTTCCATCTGAACAACTGTAAACCTACTTTTGCCCATTCCTGTATACCTGAGAAATGAAAACATATGTCCACACAACATTTGCACGTGAATGTTCATTGCAGCATTATTCCTAACAGCCACAAAGTGGAAATAACCTATGTGCCCATCAACTGATGAGTGATAAATATAATGTGGTATAGTCACACAATGGACCATTATTCCACCATAGAAAGGAATGTAGCATACATGCTCTAACACAGATGAACCTTGAAAACATTATGCTAAGCAAAAGAAACCTGTAACAAAGGACCGTGTAATGCATGATGAATGGGCAGATCTATGAAGATATAGTGGTTGCCTAGGGCTGGTGGAAGTGGGGTGGGGTGGGGAGTGATAGCTAAGGAGAGTGGAGTTTACTTTTGGGATAGTAAAAATGCTCTAAAATTAAGTATGGTGCTGGATGCACAATTCTGAATGTACTAAAGCTATTGAATTGTATACTTTAAATGGGTGAATTGTCATAGTATGTGAACTATACTTCAATAAAGTTTTAAAAACCACACAGCACCTTAGATTGTAGTGATGGCTAGACAACTTAAAATTTTTTCTGGAAAATAAATAACTGAATTGCATACTTTTAAATTCACATGGTTAAATTTTATGGTATCTAAATTATACCTGGATACAGCAGAAAAGTAGTTTTTAACCTTATTTAACCATTTCTTAATGATTCAGGGTCAACATTGTGACTACTAATTATCTTGCACAGAAACTGAAAAGGAATTGGAATTTTCTTGCCCTTGTAATTTTTAGTCAGTGGTCCAATTTTGGAAGTTTAACTGAGTCTCTGATCAAAGCCTATGTTTCTTTACTTTCACTTTATCAGGAGTATTTAAAAAATTATTCTAGAAAATATTTGTAAGAAAATAAAAAGGAGTACTACTTAAATTAGGCTGTCCTTTAAGAATGCCTATCTCATGGTCCAAAAAGATTAATATTCCTCATGGTTTTATTTATTTATTTTTCTCATAGACTCCCCTTCTCTTTGGCAACCATCAGCTTATTCTTTATGTCTATGGTCTGTTTCTGTTTAATTATTTGCTTTGTCTTTTTAGATTCCACATATAAGTGAAATCATCTGGCATTTGTCTTTGTCTGTCTGACTTATTTCACTTAGCCTAATATCTACACTGATGTTCCATGTTGTAGCAAATGGTTTAATTTCATTCTTATGGTTTATAGTATTCTGTTGCATATATCACATCTTCTTTATATATTCATCTATTAATGTACACCCAGGTTGCTTCCATATTTTGATTATTATAAGTAATGCTGCCTCTCTAATGAATATAGGGTGTATATATTTTTTACATACATCTTGGTTTTAAATAATGGTTTCCCATTGGTTTTATTATCTTATGTCTACTATATTATAACTAATTATCACAAACACAAATACACTGAGTGGCCAGATTATTATGATCTCTGAACACATAATAATCTGGCCACTCAGTGTGTGTGTGTGTGTGCATGTGTGTGTGCGTGTGTGTGTGTATATATATATATATATATATATATATATATATATGGCCTGGTGCATGAATTTGTGCATGGATGGGGTCTGGTCAGCCTGGCCAGTGGGCGAGGAAATGGGTGGTTTGCTGTCCTGCCTGTCAAATTCCTGGTCAACGGACAATTTGCAATATTAGCCTCTTATTATATAGGGTATACAATGAGTAATATGCCTGTTACTAGCCACCTCCCTTGCTCTGATGGCAGTTTGAATCAGTCAATGGCCATTAATTAGCCTGTTATTCAGGGTAGCATTAGGAGCATAGCCAAACTTGTCTGCCTTTCTCTCTGATCTAGTGTGCCAGAGTAAACCTTCCTTTGTCAGTCTTTGCCACTGGTGACAAGGCCCTCCCTGAGTCTAAAACTCCCTCTGAAGCAAAATTCCCCTCCGGTTAAAAGAATTGCTGGATGAAAAATCCAGAAATGCCAATTCGAAATGACTTCCATTATGAATAGCTTACAAACTTGCTTGTCTTTTATTGCAGCTACTAAATCATAGTGGGGAAGGGCAAGAGAAAGAATTTAAGAAACAACTGCCTTTTATTTTTATTTTCCCAGAGAGGTTTCTGTGATCTCTTTATTAGACACAATATGTGTCAGCTATTCAACTCATAAAAAAAGTAGAAAAACATGCCAGGAAAGAAGAAATATTTTCTGTTTCTCTCTTCCTGTGAAAACTTTGGACGAGCTCATCTGGGTTCTCTCCTTTCAATGAAAGCTATGCTCATCCCTCAGCCCTCATTCTCCATTGATGATGTCAGGCAGGCCTTACGGTATCTTTTTTTGTGATCTCATAAAATCAATGACAACCAAAAACATTTCCCTTCTGGGTATGACTTCATCAATGTTCCACACCTGGACAGCCCTCATCTGCATTGGTAAATAGAGCTAAACTCCACTGATCCAGACTGAAGCAATTTACCAGGATACTACTGCTTTCCTTCAAAATGCTGCCACACCATTCAGACTTGGAAGATTTCTGAGCAACTGGTCGAGTGTTGGATCTGACTAGTCAAGATGGCTCTCCAATCTTTGTGCCTATCTTTGTACACACCAGAAACTCCCCTTTACTCAGTACTGTTTTTTCCCTAGACACAAAATAATCAATACCTCAAAATGTTAGGTGACACTTTGATGATATTCTTATAATCCCTCCTCCACTCTACTGTATGTTAGTTTCATCTATATTCTGAGCAGTGAAAGAGGCGTTCCATTAAGTCAATTTAGGACAGAAAGGAATTTTGGGCCACTGGATCTACATGTCTGTAAGTGTCCTGAACCAGGGAGATAGATAGGGAAACATCTCCATGCTGAGAAACAATCGCAAAGTACTCTCAAAGCTCTGAGACTTAGAAGATAAAATCAGTGCATAATGGATGAGTTTGGGGAGAAGAAAAAGGCACAAAAGATGATATTTTACAGGCCCAAAGAGAGCAGAGAAAGGCATGTCTGAAACTAAATGGTATTTACATGTTTAAATACAAATTGTGGAGAGAGTAGCAATGGCCCTACAATGCATCTGAGAGGCAGAAGTGGCAACTCACTCAAGTCAGAGGATGGGGCAGAGGAGACGTCTAGCTGTGGACCAGGGAGAGCTCACCAGGCCTCCTTTCTGTGGTCCATGTGAAATATGCCTGTCATTAGCTACCTCCCTTGTTCTGAATCCAGGCACTCTGACCACTTTTCAGATGGTTAATTCAATATTCCAGTTGACACCGAGACATGGAGAGGTTGAGAGACACACACAGGCACTCTACAAACGGCTTTTGAAAAGAATATTCCCTATTGCAAAAATAGCTTGGTTTTTGTTTGCTGCATTATTCTCACGATAATAATAATAGCTGATAAATACTGAGTGCTTGCTATAGGCTCGGCACAATTACAAGCATTTTACATGATAAATGCATTTAATTTCCACCATAACCCTCCAGGTCAAGCACTATTATCATCACCATTTTACAAATAAAGAAACCGAGTCAGAGAATATAAAGAAGTTGCTCAGGGTTATATAGCTAGGAAGTGACAGAGCCAGGATTCAAATCCAGACTATGAGGCTCCAGAGCCCATAGGTTTAATTGCTATGCTATGCCTGCTCCTGTGAATTATTATGAACAAATTTCCCTTCATCTGGTCAACTCAGGTGCATTGGCAAGACCAAAGTCCATACATTCCTTACAAAATCATAGGAACACTTGAGCACTTTGAGCCTCAAAACACCCACCCCCCACTTCCTTTTGGTCTACATTCCCTCTAAAGTGAAGGTAAAGAACAACAACAACAACTCTGTAATATCATTAAAAGCACAAAAGCACGGAGATTTACCATGAGGAACTGATTGCAAGTGAGCGGAACCAGCTCCTAAGTTCATACTTGAAAAATTTCAGTGTGAAGACTTCTAGTGAAAAATATGTGAAGCGAAGTTGAGCTAATGTTTTACACATTTTAGAATTGCTTTCAGGATGTGTTTCATTTTAGAAAAGCTAGAGAAAAAAACAGAAAACATTTACTGAGTGTGAACTATGTGCCTGGCATTGGGCTAAGTGCTTTTTCACACATGCAATCTTATTTAACGTCACAACAATCATATAAAATATTATTAATTTCATTTTTATGGATGAGAACAAAGACCCAATGACATTTTACACTTTGTTCGAGATCACACAACTAATAAGCAGTATAATTCGTAATCAGATTTAAAAATGCACACCCCAATTTGGGTTATTTTAGGTTATATGTTATACAGTACTATGCGGGATCTTGATGTCATTTGAAGGAAATCATAACCTTTTGATTCTCGGTAGTCATGAATGCATATGTTGCCTTCACTAGTCTATAAATGTTATGGGGTACAAAAGTCAAGTGTTATTTAATGCTACATGTTAATAATACTTGGTGGAGAGTATGCTCAGAATAGTAGCTGGTGAGCCCCTTAATACTGTGAGTGTAGACATTGATGCAGGGATAGATGATAACTCTAGGTAAAGATACAGATACAATCTTAAGGCAAAGTATACGTCTGATCCTTAATTTTTGGAGGCACTGTATGGCAGATTTGCCAGCAGACCTGCACAGACCCAGCCACTGCAGCCCAGGGGTGGAGTCTGTGATTTACCTCACCAGGCAGCCCCCATCCCCCCCTTTCCTGGTGCCTCTCTGGCTGCTGTCTCACTTCCCTGGCTTTGAACCTTTTGGCAGCCTCCAATAGCTTCCCTTCAAAGAGCTGAAGACAAGCCTGATGTTTCAATTGCTTTGCTTAATTCTAGACAGGTTTCCATTAATTGTATTAAATGCAGGTGTACAAAGGGCATACCGTGACAGAGTTGAACAATATCTAGATAAATACAAACAAGAGAGGTAATCAATCCCCCAAGAAGCACTGTTTGCCCTCAGTTGGAAGGATATCAGCAGTGCCCTTGCTAAGGGAAGTTGGAGAGTGGAAGGCAGAAGAGATTTAACAAGACTGGTGCTGAGCATCTGGCCTCTGTATTAAAGAGAGGAATAAAGCTTGTGACTGGAATACATTATAAGAAACGCAAATATTCTATTCACACACACACACACACACAAAATAGGCATTAATAATATTAGCCTTTAATCTACCCAAGGCTCCCTAGCTTGCCTTATTCATTATTGACTTTCATCTTCTCTGCAAAGCCTCTTGCTAAAGGGCCCTTCTCAAATCAGCTTTAGGTCACAGGGGCAGAAATACTGTTGCTAAACAGATATGCCAGGGAGTAGCATGTGTGACTGGAAACAGTGTGACAACATAATCCCAGAAAGGACCGATGAGGTCAGTGTGGGGTGATGTTGGCTTTTCTAGCATCTACTGAATCATCTGTTGGAAGCAACAACTGAAAAGAATAAAAACAAACACATGCAACATCCTGCCACGAAGACTGCCTGGCCCAAGTCTGAGAAAAAGGATCCGATTTGGGGAGGATTAGGTGGGAAATGGAGGGAACAATGAGCTGGGAGTTAGGAGACTTCTTTTGCTTCTTCTCTCCCACTCTAGCTGAGTGGCTGGTTGACCTCAGGTTGCCTGGCCTCTGAGAAATGAAAACACTGGTTCAACGGATATGCATCTAAGGATTTCTTCAGTTTTAAAGGCAAAAATTTGTATATAAAAGAGGTTTTATAAAAGTGCACTACTATAAGACCACACCCTTGGAGACACTGTAATCTGAATCTTGATTTTCTTAATTCACCCTGTGTAGATTGTTTTGCATAACATTGGTGGGTAAAGGCAAAGCATTGGTAGGTGCATTAGAGCAAGAGGTTGAAAAACAAAACAAAACAAAACAAAACAAAACAAAACAGAATCAGAACACTCCTGGCTCAAATTGTGACCGAAGAATTCCAATTCCCCATTGGTCTTAAAATCTTCTTTGCAACGGGTGTAACAAGAAGAAATGAGTGAGTTGCCCCAAGGAGCAGTCAATAATTCTAGCTCACAATTACATTTCCCAACACACTACTTACTTGTGCACATCTCATTTTCTCATGTTCTTTCTATCTGAAACATTTCCCCTATCTCTGCTTATAAAAACTCCCTCCACTCATCCTAACTCTAAGACCTCCTGGATGGAATGAAATGTCTTTGCACACTTCTTGGTTATCACTTAGAGTATTTATTTCATTCTACCTCATACTATACATCACCTCCCTTTAATTATAATTACAAATTATAAGCTTCTTGAAGGTAGGGCACGGATTTCATTTATCTATGTGTCCCTAGTTCTGCTTGGCACATTGAAAGCACCCACCCAATAATGATTTCTGAATTGAACTGAACAGGGATTTCCATGTTACCTGCTAATGTTACGGCAATGGAGACAGAGTCATATCCCAAGGCATTTGTGGCATTACAAGTGTAGAAACCCACATCAGCTTCCACTGGTGCCAGGATCTGTAAGGAATCATCTGGTTGTAGAAGAATCCTGGAACAACAGAAAGAAAAATGTAGGCCAGGTCAGTTGAGTCCTTTTTGGAAATCAGTATTGGTAAAACAGGAGGGAACCCAAGGAACATTCAGAATCCTGTTTTAACAAAACGGTACTCAGAACCTAGGCTCTCTTTCCACTGTGATTACTGTGATTCTGGTAACAACAAAGCATTAAGGAGGTTTTGACTGCTTAAGCTGCTTGTTGACTACTTGATTTAAATGCTACCAGTTGGAGCAGACAGCACATGTGTACTAAATACATAGAATACACCCCAGGAGTGAGAGGGGAGGGAGAATGAATGCTACAGATGGACCTAGGGAAGTATTAAGAAAAAGGCAGTATTATAAAGGAGGAGTGAGATTTAGTTGGATGAGAGAAAGTAGATAAAATTTCCAGAGATGAAGAAAGGCATCTGTTAAGGCTTGGAGGAGGGAGAGAGGAGGCCAAAATTCAAATATCAATGAGAGGATCTTGATGTATACTTTAGAAGGCAATTATATATGTAATTACCTCTCCATTTCAGGTATTCTTATGTACACCTATTGTCTTCATTAATCTGCAAACATTATGAGCATAAAACTCAGATCTTATTATTTTAGCTCCCACATTATTTGGCAGAGGGCCCTCTATAGAGGAGGTGCCCAGGAGAATGAAGGCAACGCCTTCCCTTTGAGGTCATGTAGACTATTCCAGAATAATAGTTCAGACTCCTTGCTTTACTTGAGAAGAATTATAAGAATGAAATTGTGGGTGCCTACACTATGGACTTCAAAACCCATTTCAACCTCAGTCTCCTATTTTTTCTTCTCTTGACTTAGACCACTTATAAAAATTAACTACTACAATATGGCAGGGAGACAGATTAATGAGTAAGGATGACTTGGTGAGGCTGATGATAACAGAAATGTGTTTGTGGATGTGAGGATCCAGAGGGCAGTAGGAGAGGACCCAGTGGGAAGCTCAGAGATCCCAGTACTCAGACCTGGGAGGGCCTTAAGTAGATAAATCATTCAACAGCACAGAAATGATTTAGAGTTGGATTTTGCACTCTTCAAGTCAGTCATTTCTACCTCCATGATTATTTTCAACTCCCAAATTTCAAAAGGCTCAAAGATCTGGTTGCCTAATCCTATCTAATAAAGAGGGAATATGCTAATTGACCATTACTCCATCACAAAGATGGCTGCACCCACAGCTAAGGCCAAATTCCCATAAGGAGCCTTAACGAGCAATCAACAGGGACCTGAGGCTACACCCTCCCTTACCCCCATGGGGCTTGACAGGGGACCTGAGCCCGCACCCCCTGCCCTGGCATCAGGTTGCGGAACCTCAGGCTGCACCCTTAGCCATAGTCCCAGGCCAGGGTACCTGAGGCCATTCCCCCCGTCTGGTGGGGCTTGATGGGGATCTCAAAGTGCGTTTCCTGTCATGGTGCTGGGATAGGGAGCCTCAGGCTATTCACCCCATTCCAATGCCAGGCTGAAGGACCTCAGGCTGCACCCTCCAACCAGCAGGGCTTAACAGGGGACCTCAAACTGTGCCCCATCCACCTGGCAGGGCTTGACAGGGGACCTCAAGGTGCACTTCACAATCTGGTGCTGGGCTAGGGGATCTCAGGCTGCTACCCCAACCCCAGCACCAGGCCAGGGGACCTCAGGCCGTGCTCCCAACCAGGTGGGGTTTGACAGGGGACTTCAGGCCACACCACTCAACCCAGTGGGGCTTGATGGGGGACCTCAAGGTGAGCTTCCTGTTCTGGTGCTCGGCTAGGGGACCTTAGGCTGCTACCCCCAACCCAGCACCAGGCCAAGGGGACCTCAGGCCTTGCCCCCAACCAGGTGGGGCTTGACGGGACTTTAGGCTGCACCCCCTACCCCAGCATCAGGCCAGGGGACCTGAGGCTGCGCCCCCTTGCCTGGCTGGGCTTGACAGGGAACCTCAGACCATGCCCCCCACCCAGCGGGACTTAACAGGGAACCTCAAGGTGCACCTCCAGTGCTAGGTTGGGGAACTCAGGCCACGCCCTTGCCCAGCTGGGCTTGATGGGGGACCTGAAGCTGTGCCCCCACCCAGGGGGCTTAATGGGGGATATCAGGCCATGTTCCCTACCTAGTGGGGCTTGACAGAGGACCTCAAGGCATGCTCCCCACTTCGGTCTGGGCTGGGGGACCTCAGGCCAAAACCCCCACCCTGTCACTGGGCCAGGGGATCTGAGGCTATGCCCCCTGTCCAGCAGGGCTTGATGAAGGTGGGACTGACCAGGTCTGGATCTATCCAAATGGGGGTGGGAGGTGGGGTGGCCAGGCCTGGGTCTCATGTGATTTTGAGGTGCATGTAGATGAGCAGGGACTTGACTCTGGGTCCTATGGTGAGCCCCAGACTCTGACAGGAGGAAGGTTTTCATATACATTTTACTAATTTTCTTTCATCATTTACACTTCTATTATAGAGAAAGGGCAAATAGCAATATTATTTCCTCTAATTAATCCTCTTTTAATGTGCATGAATTTTGTGCACCAGGTCACTAGTATATTAATATCCATCCTTAGAAGGCAAGCAGATAGCAGGGGTTGTTTTTCAAAAAAGGGAAAAAAAAACATAAAAATTTCAGGAGAACTCACAAGACTTGGTGATAAAATGAAGACAGGGATTCAGCTCTCCTGCCTAGCAACACATTCTCCCCACTTTACAATTCCTTTCTTTCTTCAGTATTGCTCTATGGCAATGGTCGGCAAACTCATTATGTCAGAGCCAAATATCAATTGTACAGCGATTGAAATTTCTTTTGAGAGCCAAATTTTTTAAACTTAAACTTTTTCTAATGCCACTTCTTCAAAATAGACTTGCCCAGGCCATGGTATTTTGTGAAAGAGCCACATTCAAGGGGCTAAAGAACCACATGTGGTTCATGAGCCATAGTTTGCTGACCACTGCTCTATGGCATTTGCAGTTTGGTACAATCTCTAGTGCAGTGGTTCTCAACCTTTCTAATGCTGCAACCTTTTAATACAGTTCCCCATGTTTGGTGACCCCCAACCATAAAATTATTTTCGTTGCTACTTCATAACTGTAATTTTGCTACTGTTATGAACCATAATGTAAATATCTGTGTTTTCTGATGGTCTTAGGCAACCCTGCTAGCAGTTCTCAACCTGTGGGTCAAAGGCATGAATTAAAATTTGTTAAATCCCCAAGTCCACCAGGACAGTTGCCTTCCCCTAAAATTGGCACTCTCTCTACCCTCTACAGAAAGAGTTCTTGAACTGAACATTCATAGCAGGTCTGCTGAACTTTATTTTGGTCCTGCTATAATTTACGTAATCACCATTGGCAAATCCCTTCACCTTCCTGCATTTCAGTTTATCAATGTCTAAAACCCAGTTGAAGTATGTTTTCCTACTCAGCAGAGGGAACTGTTAAAATGAGTTTAATAAGGTAATCTGGACCATCTTTTGGTATTTCAATGACCCTCCCATTGATAATGTTGGACACTCTAAATGGAGGCTTAATCGTGAGGAAGGGGTGAGGATGAGAAGATTTCAAGAAAGAAGCAAGAGAGGCCCAAGATATTGGCCAATTTCCCTTTAGACAACTAATTAGATCTTCATATTCACAGATCATGTTTTTCCCCATAGAATAACTGCCCTTGCCTGATCGAATGTAGAGGATATAATCCCCTCTCTCTCACTGGGCCTGAACCAATTATGGTTTTTGGTGGGTGTTAGTGTATGTAGCTGCATGAGTTCCTCTAGGTTCTCATGCTACAGAGTGAGCCATAATGTTTTCTGCCTAATGCCTGGAGAAGAATGCATTGTTGGCAAGGAGAAGGGAGGAGATCCATGACACCAGGCACAAAACCATAAGTGTCTGAGCTAAGATGGGAATAGCGGAATTGGGAAGGAATCTGGGGCTTGAGACTAGCATTTGTATATTCTTTTATTCTTAAACTGTCTATACAATGATAAAAAAGCTTAAGTATCTGTCTTCACAAAAACAGTTTTAAATATTGTCTTAAGACAAAATCTACATGGGACAAAAATCTAAATTTATCATGTACTGCATATACTTATAAATTATTTATATTCACAAAACTGAACTCGTTAGTTCAAGGGTCCGTAGTAATTTGATGACAGAGCCAGGATTTGAAATAAGGTTTCTTGGATCAGCACTTTCCCCCCAACCTATCATGTCTTTAATATACCCATAAAACTGGTAGATGGGGGTTTGGAAGCTGCCACTAGTGGGCGAAAAAGCCCATGCAGGGCTTTCTAGGAAACATACAAGGCAAAGGAAAGGACTTGTTGTGAGAGTGAGGTTTGCTGTAGGCTCTTTATCTAGCCTGACATCTATGGAGAGAGGTTCCTGAAAAAAAAACACACATTTCCTTTATACTTCAGGCATCTACTCTATTAATTTAACTTAATTTGTTAGTAGCTGACTTCTGTCAGCTTGTGTTTAGGGTTTGAGTGTGACAGGACTGTTTCAGAATGCACAGGCACAGAAATGTGGTGCTGCTTTCCAAGAAAAACCAAAAAAGATTTCTCTGGGGTTGTTTGGAATTTAAGGAATCAGAGAATGAGGGGTCATGGAATGGGGCCTAATTAAAACCTACATAGCAAATGGTACTGTGGTCATATTAGGTATAATAATACTAGCTGCCTTCCTCCTATACACACACCACACTTTCCTTTTGGTTTACTGAGCTAAAACTTAATGCTTCATTTCTTTGGTCATACTTTTAATCTGAAAATGAAGGAGCCGATTTGCTTTCCTGGTGGCTTTTATTAGTAAGCTTCTAAGCATGACTTCTCAAACACTCTACCAATTAAATAAGGAGCTATTGAGAGAGTACAAAGAATTGTTTTAGTTACACAAGTAAAAACCTTCATCGCCCATTTGAGTAGGATATGGGCAATGTGCCTGTGGGTCAGTTCTATGAAATACAAGCTCCTTGAGATGAAGTTGTTCCTCTGCATTTATAATGTACAACGAGAAAGCACTCTTGTTTGAAAAGAAGGCAGCTCTGAGTGTCCAAAGGAAAGATTATAGCAATTCTCTGAGTGGAGTGGCATCATGATACCCTCTGAACCCTGGGTTCAACTGTGAACATCACTGTCTTGTGCAGGCCCACCTCTCATGTGACTTCCATGACCAATCATGGAAGCTTCCTTGGATGGGAAGCCTTCCTGATTTCACTCAAGAGACACCGAGCCATGTCATGGTCTTGGATAAGCCTTTCAATTCTGTGAGCCACTAAGTCCTTTCTGCAAATTCAGAATAATACTGACCTCAGGGAGTTCTTATGAGGATCCAATAAAGGAGTACACAGACTCATTCTTACTGTTTTCTAAGTAAAAAGGCTTAAATGTCAGATGCATCTAATAAAATAAAAATAGTATCGGTGGTGGTATCCTATGTTACCATCTTGAAATTCTCTTTGAAATTTCTAGTTTGTCAGAGGAAATTTTCAAGCTCTGGACACAAAAATACCCGCCTGCTGCATGGGCCATGATTTTGTACCATCTCAGGCCTCTCCCCCTAACAAGTAAGCATTCTAAATTTTAGGCTTCAATACAGGATTGGAAGCTGGAAATCATAGGTATATCCTTCTTCTCTATAACTATCTTCTTCATCAATTCCAAGTTACTTGCCCTATAGCCCAACACAGACATCTCTCTCTAGTCAAAATGACATTGTTGACTCTCCTTGTTATTAGCTTGGGGTTGAATTCATGCTCTTTCTCCTTCTATCTATCCTTCCACATTCTTCCATCCCTTAAGGACAAGTTCAGGTTCTACTTCCTGTATTAGCCTACAAGAATCCCTCTCTTTCCTGATCTGGCAGAGTTGTTCTGAGCTGTACTATAGAGCCCTTTCCATTCTACAGTGTCTCATTTCTTCAGTTAGATTGTAAACTAAATGCTCCTGGACTGGAACTATTTTACTTCTTTCATAGTTCCCTCTTCAGTATTCAGCAACATGCTGGCATGCTGAATAAATATTCAATGAACACTTGTTTGGTTACCTTCAGAGTAGTGGAGCTAAAACAATCACACTGACAATATAAGCATACTGGTTAAGAGCAGACTGAAGGGCCATAATGGCTGAATTCTAGCCCCAGCTGTACCACTTCCCAGTGTGTAACCTTGGGCATGTAATTTACTTAAGTTCTCAGTGGCACAGTTTCCTCATTCATAGAAGGTGGAAAACTATAGAACCTATCTAGGGTTGCTGGGAATATTCTACATGACTTCAGGTATTTTAAAAACAAAGTAAAATGTCTGACCTATGGTAAAAAAAATGTGGAAGTGCAGGTTATTATTCTGTTGTTATTGATGTCATCATCTGCACTATCATTCACCCTTCATGTCTGAGCCTATGTATTCTGCTTGTTGTGAGAAACATTTAAAAAAATGTGTATTTTTTTAATTCATTTCAGAGAGGGAAGGGAAAGAAACATCAATGATGAGAATCATTCATCGGCTGCCTATTGCACGCCCCACACCAGGGATCGAGCCCACAACTCAGGCATGTGTCCTGACTAGGTATTGAACTGTGTCCTCCTGGTTATAGGTCGATGCTCAACCATTGAGCTTCACCAGCTGGGCAGAAACTGTTCGACATAGGTAAATAATTGGGAAATGTAGGGGTTCTAAGGACAAAATTGTGAGCTTGCAGAAATGGGCAGGGGACAAGGATTTGCTGTGAGAGGAAGTGAGGGGGGAGCCATAATGCATCTACCTTGGTGGTAGCACTGAGAGTGGAAAAAGTAGGGCAGAGGCTGGGGCCACATGGCACACTGACTGGGCTGGCACAGCCTCCGTTCTATTCTTGAATCAGGAATCCCTGAATAAGAACAACCACTTTTTTTCCCATAACTGTATTAACACTATTAACCAAATACTAAAATCTTAGAACACAAAGAAAAAAAGCCAGAATCCTGTAATTGCAAAAATGTACATAAATAAGTGTTAAAAAATAAGAGTTGGAAAAAAAGTAATTTTGGAAGCAAATAAGTAAAGTTAAGGGAGGCTGTGCAAAGAACATCAGCTCCAAACTCCTAGAGGGTGCTGTTGAGGACTTTTCCTTACAATGAAATGCAGATTTATTTATTTTTCCTACTTAGGGAATCCTTAGGTAAGGACAATCAAATCTACCACAGGAAAGAGTAAGAACCAATATTTGTTAGACAAGTATATAAGCTTTAGATAATTTTATTCTATCATGCTACTCAAGTGACATTATCCTCCCATTACAGAGAGGATGCTAAAGCTGGGAGAAGTAACTTGCTCAGCTAGGCACAGGGTGGAATCAGGAATGGGGGATGACCTTTGACCTTTTAAAAAAACTGAGTACATCCAGGCATCCATTGGGGCCCAATAGGAAGGCATGTGGTTTGGCTTCACTTTTGGTGGGGGGCAATTTGTGCCAAGGTCTGCAGCTCCTTAGGGAAATGGAAGATCACTACCAAGAATATTCTGGATTTTAAATAGTTTGAGGTTGAAGGGGAAAAAATGCTGTGAGAAGAACTCTTCTACCAGCAAGAATTTTTTCCTGAAACCAGAAATTATAGTAGCCCAGAGACTTGCAAAGGAGAGTTTTCCTTTGTGCAGATATTTTGGGGAACAGATTTGAAGTTTCATATCACCATTTGGCTAGGGCAACTTTTTACAACTTTTGCTGTTTTTAATGTAATCGCCAACTAAAAGTTATTTAATGCCGGAAGCTTCATGATTGCTCCAGGTGGAAGTATAGAAAATATTTTTGGAATGGGAAAAAGGCCACCTGACCACACATTCTTAACCCTGTCCTAATACTGCATGCCAAACTGTTAAGCTTCCTGCTCTTCAGAAATTCATGAAGTCTTGGATTTGCTAACATGTGTTTTTATCTGCTTACTGGGTAGTTCATTTCAACCTACAAATCTCTACATAAAATGACTGACTCAGAACAGGGATCATCAGACTCTAGTCAGCTGTCAGCTGTGTTTGTAAATAAAGTTTTATTAAAATGTAGCCATACTAGTTTCAGTATTTTCTCTTTTAAAATAATATGCTAGAGGCTTGGTGCACAAATTTGCACGCCAGTGGGGTCCCTTGGCCTTGCCTGTGGGATCAGGCCAAAACTGGCTCTCCGACATTCCCTGGGGGGTCCTGGATTGCACCCGGTAAAATCAGGTGCATGATCGGGCCTAGGAGAGATGCAGGAGGTTGTTCAGCCAGGGAGGGACTGCAGGAGGCTCTAGGGCAGTAGTTCTCAACCTTCCTAATGCCGCGACCCTTTAAGACAGCCCCTCATGTGGTGGTGACCCCCAACCATAAAATTATTTCCGTTGCTACTTCATGACTGTAATTTTGCTACTGTTATGAACTGTAATGTAAATATCTGATATGCAGGATGTATATTCGTTGTTACAAATTGAACATAATTAAAGCATAGTGATTAATCACAAAAACAATATGTAATTATATATTGTGAAATATTTATTTCTAATTACAAATAAATGGAATTTTTTGTCTTGAATCATGGTGTAGCATGGGTAACAGTCTTCATATAACAATAGTAAACTACATTGCTACACTTTGCTACACCGAGGAGCAGTCTGTTGGTTCCTAAGACCACGGAAAATATGTTTTCTGATGGTCTTAGGCGACCCCCATGAAAGGGTTGTTCAACCTCCAAAGGGGTTGCGACCCACAGGTTGAGAACCGCTGCTCTAGGGCATGTTCAGCCCATTTCACTCAGTCCCAATCAGCTGGACCCCAATAGCAAGCTAACCTACTAGTTGGAGTGTTTGCCCCCTGGTGGTCAGTGCACGTCATGGTGAGTGATTGAGCATCCTTAGCATATCATTAGCATATTATGTTTTGATTGGTTGAATGGTCAACTGAACACTTAGCATATTAGGCTTTTATTATATAGGATATTTTAATTGATTTTTAGAGAGCGAGGGAAGTGGAAAAAGAGAGAGGAAGAAACATGGATGTGAGAACCTACAAGTTTAGGAATGTTCCCTGACCAGGAATCAAATCCATGACCTTCCCATGCATGGGCTGAAACTCTACTCAATTGAGCCACCTGACCAGGGCCAGTTTTAGTATTTTCTCTGGCTGCTTTTATGCTTCAGTGGCAGACCTGAGTGGTTGAGTTAGAATAGGATGGCTAAAGAGTTTAAAATGTTTACTTTCTGGCCCTTCTCAAGAAAAATGTGCTGTCCCTGACCTAGAACAATGAGGAATTTCCACTTGTGGTTTATTTTAGTGCTTTCCTCATTTATGACAAAAATGTTAATTACTTTTTCGGAACGCTGCCATTTGCAAAGACCATTTTTCTGGGTAAAAAAAGTGAACTGCTCAGGGGAACCTTTGGAGACCTACTAGGCTTTCAGAAATCAGCTAGTGCCCGACTCTGAGCTCCACCTGTGCTGCCCAATGGTCACTGATCATCACATGTCCTTGGATTCTCTCCGCTGCCTGGTTAACCCTGGTCATTTCTGTGACCTTTGCATTCACTCTTTTCTCCTTTTTTGCTGAAGCTTATGATTTACTGGGATGGTTCCTTTTTCCCCCTGACTTGCTATTCTTACACTTTTCAGCTGGGAAAAACATTTGTCATCCCCATTTCCTTTAGTTCTATAAAGGAAACAAGCCAAACCAAATTGAAACTTGTTTCTTCTTCCTTCCCTATCTGCCCTGCCTGCAGAATTTATAGTATCTGAAAACTTGGGAACTGCATTTCATGTGCTTATGACTTACATAGCTAGCATTACTCACAACTGCGGTGCTGAAATTGACCCTGGAGGCAATTCTCATTCGATGCTCTCTTCTAGTCTGAGAAGTTTCCATCTGTGAATACTCTGTGTTGCCCAAGCTTTCCAAATACTCCTTAATCCATCTCCTATTCAACACCACTTTGGAACGTTGTCCAAAGCTTTCTGGAAAGTATAAGCATTTAAAACATATAGATTTCTTTCCTACCAGATCAGAACTGATAGTAAAAGAATTGTCAGTGCAATACAAGCCTCCTCTTCTGTTGGTTGGATTTAGGCTGACAATTCTCTATCACACTGTTTTCCTAAATACCTATCTATCTCAACTCTTTGAACAACTGCCTAGGGGTTCCTGTAAATAAGGTTAAAGCTCCTTATTTTGTGATGTCCTGGAAGACAGTGTGTTATATTGGCCTTCTATCCACATGACATGACCTCATACTGACAAATGAGTACTCATTGTGGCCCTGGTTATTTTACAGATACTAGTATTTCTGTTCTTCACACTTTTGCTCATCTGCAGGGCAAGTATGAACATGCGAACTGGAATTTGAGCCTAAGTGGCTATGATTCCAGCCTCATTGTCCTTCTATCACTGTTGACTGTCCTTCTATAACTGTTGTCTACCTACCATTAGAACACAGCATGAATCGGGCAGGCTCAGAATAGAAAAAATAACACACAAAACCAACACACAAAAAAACCAGGGAAAGGCTTAAGGGTCAAAAGGCAGATCTTTTGGAAGGAAAGGATCAATTTTCATTCAGATTTTGCTCCCAATTTGTAATTCAGTCTCTAGTGCCAATTTTGGAGGAATTTGGCTTTTCTTCTTTGTAATCCAAGTCAGCAGGGTCCTTACAGGTATTGTTCCAGAGTTGGATTCAGATGTAGGCACACTGCACATTCAGGGTAGAACAAAAGTAGGTTTATAACTGTTAGTATCTTATATAATAAAAGCCTAAGCGATCATTATGGTGGAATAACCAGAAAGACTGGTCATTATGATGTGCACTGACTATGAGGGGGACAGATGCTCAATGCAGGAGCTGTCTCTTGGTGGTCAGTGCACTCTCACAGGGGGAGCACTGCTCAGCCAGAAGCCATGCTCATAGCTGGCGAGCACAGCAGCGGTAGTGGAAGCCTCCCCCACTTCTGTGGAAGCACTAAAGAGCAGTGAGCCGAGCAGTAAGGACCAGGGGGTCCCAGATTGTGAGAGGGTGCAGGCTAAGGAAAGCACCCTTCCCCTGCCAGTGCATGAAATTTGTGCACTGAGCCTCTAGTGGAAAATAAAACAAGAGTTAATAAATAACAATAGAAGAACAAACTCTGTGTTTTATATACTCACAACTCTAAACCTACTTTTGCCCCACCCTGTATATTTGTTTGTACTCCTGGTATTAGATGTGGGGAAGAATTAGTTCAGAGATCCTTTGGCTAGTGTTGCACTGTAACCAAATAGTAAATGGTATTAATTTTTGTCTGAATTTCACCTCAAAATGTGGTGGAGAGTAAGATGGCTTAATACATGTTCAGTATAACTTAAAGGCAAGAAATTATTTCATCTTGCTTGTGGTCTAGGGCTACACACACACACACACACACACACACACACACACACACACACACACAGAGGCACAGGGCATCCACATTGTAAACATACAGAGTAAGAGACACAAACATAGATCTAACAGTCGTAATGCTTACAAGTGCCTATTATGTGCATAGCACTGTGTATGCATATAGCTGGGTATGTATATGTAAAGGTAGAGTAAGAAATAGAAAAGGCTTTCCCTCAGATGTGCCAAAATAAAAACAAAAGCCTCATAGATGGAAGCCAGCTGGTAGAAGACTGAATGCAATTTATGCTGGCCTACCTGACCCCAATGGCTTCTTTTCAAAACAATGGCAAATCGATGTATTCAACTGAGGTTAAAAAGTCAATAAAAAGAAATAGTTGTTGGAGCCAGACTACTTAGGGTTCAAATCCCAATTCCACTATTTACGAAGTGAATTTAGCATCTCTGTGCTTCTATGTCAACATTGGTAAAATGGAGATAGTAACTCAAAGGGTTATTGTAAGGATAAATGAATATCTGTGAAACAATTAGAACAATGCCTAGCTCAAAGCATTAAATGTTAGCAATAACTAAGATGGTTTCTCCATTGGCCTGGGTGCAAATGTTTCAAATTGTACAGTTGTGAGCCACAGATCCTCAGTTTTCTGAACACTTAGGCCAGGCAGAGATGTTTAGCGGGGAGTGGTGATGACTCTGGAACTCTGCCATAATTGCACATTAGATACAAAAAATCCAAATTATGCAAAAGCATGTGAACTATATAGAAATTAGGAAATTTCCCTCCTAATCACAGGCATCCATCATCCCTCTGTTCGTTCATTCATCAGTTTATTCTGTGTTGGGTTTCTATTATGATCTTGGAATGTCAAGAAAATAAGACTTTCTTAAACACCTGTCTTTGAGGAAGATGAATGTAATACAGAAGGTAATGTAGAAAAACATCTAGCTAACTCTATTACACAGTGCCAGGGATGAGATAGAGTATTATATACAGGATACTGTAGGTGGTGGAGGAGGTCGTCTGACCCAGCTTTCTGTAAGGAAGGGTAGGCTTAGGCAGACAAAGTGAGTCACAAGGCCCCAGGTAAATTCATAAACAGCAAGTAATCCGGTACTACGGAAGGACAGAGCTCAGAGGGGTGAGGTTGGGGGTATGGCAAGAGATGAAGTGAGAGAGGCCGGCAGATGTCAGGTGTTCTTTATCATTGTAACACACGTGGAACTTATCCTCAAGTGATGGTAAGCCATTACCAGAATTTTAAGCATGGATAGTTTTCCCTACAAAGATGCTTTGGCAGTAACACATCAATCATCTAGAGCAGGAATCAGTCAAGTTTTTTTATGACAGGACAGGGAGTAAATATTTTAGACTTCAAGGGCCAACTATGGTGGTCTCTGTTGTATATTCTGCATTCTGTTTGTTTTTAAAAATCTAAGCACCATTATTTTAATAACACTTTAAATAACCTGGGTTCAAATCTTAGCTCTACCTCTTATTAAGGGTGAGAACCTGAGCAAGTTAACCTAACTGCTCTGGGCTCAATTTCAATAATTCTTTTAATAAAACTTTAAAAGCCATTTTTAATAACCCTTTAAAATATGTAAAAGCACCCACTGTAGTTTACCAATCCCTGGTCTACAAGAGTCAAGTATAGAGTCAGGAGGTTGTTGTAATCATCTAGAGCTGACAAAGGTAGGGGCAGTGAGGATAGAGATGGGCACAAGGAAGAAGGAACCATGAAGAAGTTAGAATAGCCTAGAAATATTGTGGCTCAGGAAGCTGGATGGATGGGGTTTACTTTACCAATCCCCAAGCCTCACTTGGGTTCTTATGTACCTTTCCTATAATCACCAGGTGAATTAGATGGGCCATGACCTTTGAATTTCATTAAAAACTCATTAAATTAAAAAAAAAATCATGAGGTAGGGTTTCAGGAGTTTAGTTTTAGATATATGGAGTTGACCTATTTGTGGAGCATCTGAGTTGGGATATCCAGTAAATAGTTTTGCATATGATTCAGGAGAGACTTGGTCTGGGGCTAGATATATGAGAATCATTGGCACACGGGGGAATGTTTGGGACACAGGAATACTTAGTGTTTATAGAGGGAGACTCCAAGGAAGGAGGGTAACAGTTGGGTACAGGAAGAGAAATGCACAAAGACAACTGAGAAGTAATTACCAGAGATGTAGGGAGGAAACCAAGTGTATGTGGCTTCTAAAGTGGCAAGAACTTGTTTGAGGAAGAAGTGCTTAGCCTGTATCCATACAGTGGCACATTGCCTGAAAATCGCTGTTCTAGCATATAAGCTAGCTACATTAGGGCTAACAGAGTAATGTTTCAAATCACTCGGGCACTATTAATGCACCAGCCCCATGAAGAGAGTCTAGAAAACTTCTCTTCTGATGGGTGACTACCAACTCTTTTAAAATAACAAATAGCAGGTGCATAATTCTCTCCTGATGTTTATCTCTCTAACTTTCCCTCAGCACTTTTTAAAGATGACCCTTGAACCTCAGGTCTCAGAATTACCTATCATGCTTGTTGAAATGCAAATCATGGGGCTCTGCAGTAGAAAGAATTTATGGAATAGGGTGGTGCCATACAGGAGTCAGCATTTCCAACAAATCCCTGGTAATATTATACACATTGATTTTGAGAACCCTTCCCCTATCAATTTTTAAAAGTTTAGCAGCCTACCCTAGGTGGTTTGGCTCAGTGGATAGAGCATCAACTTGCAAACTGATGGGTTCTGGGTTCAATTCCAGTCAAAGGCACATGCTTGAGTTGCAGGCTCAATCCCCAGTTCGGGATATGCAGGAGGCAGCCAATCAATGATCCTCTCTCATTTCTTTCTCTATTCCTCTCTGAAATCAATAAAAATACATTAAAAAATTTTAGAAATCTGAAGAGAAGTATTCTGTCTATTGGAGTTTAATACAAACTCAGGGACTAAGTTATTTTATCCTACACCAGCATTTGTGTGTTTCTTAGTTTCTGAAGGGCAGTCACCTTGCTTTATTTCTCATCTTACTGTCTGGTGCCTATCATTGTACTTAATGCCCAGCTGATATTTGTGGAGTTAAGAGGATGAGTGCAAAGGACCTCTTACTAGTCCCTATGTCCTCCCACAAGCTTCCACTACTGCTCCTCTACTGGGGACCAAGCCCACAATCCAGGCATGTATCCTGGCCAGGAATCAAACCAGTGACTTTTTGGTGCTTGGGAGGATGCCTAACTAACTGAGCAACACCTGTCAGGGCTAATTAGGTCATTTTATTTTCTTGTCCAATAGTCTCCAAAATGTCCCTGAGGTACTCAGACTAAATCCTAAATGCTATCTTAACCCATCTTGCTGGCTCAGGCTATGTAGAGTCCTTGAGCAAATTGCAGAGACCTACAGGCTAACAGCCAGCTGAATCTCGCAGACTCTTTCAGGAAGATGGATTTGGGCACTAAGCAAAAACAGACTAACTGAACTATAAACTGGGCATTTCAGCACGTCTCTATTTGAAAACAAATGAGTATTTCTGAACCACTACAGAACACAGTAATGATGACAAGCAATGAAACCCAACACAAAAGAGGTCACCAACAGCCCATAGCAAAGCAGTTCCAGTGGCGGCTCCATGCCTCCTGCCTGCTCTGGGCAGATGCATTCCCTTTCTTTTCTCAAAAGTACTTGGGAAACTGTACAGAAACTAAACTCCAGCATATTTCTTACTCGCCATTTAAGTACAATGAAAAATTTATGACGTCAAAGATCAGAAATCAACATCTTTTGTTTTTCCCTACCTCATGCCATTAACCTGCATTAACAAACTCTGTCAAGACTAGATCTAGAAAATATCTAGCCAGTGGCAAAAGCTTTCTGACTCTTTGTCTAGGTCCTTCATGTGCTTTCCCTCTTAATGCTACTCCCCACTCGCACAAAGGTTCTGGTGACTGAAGACACAGAATTTGCCCTCCTCTGTCCCAGCCTTAACACCTTTAGTATCGTTAGCACCTGGTTGCCATGTGTCTTTTCCTAGCAAAATACTGATGAAACTTTTTAAATCTGAAAGCCATTTGGGATAAACTCCCAATGCCCATTAAAGTAAAAATTAAAAGACTAAAGTAGTGTTTCTAAGTCGTATTTCAAGAATTATTGGTATTTCTGAGTTACTAGGCCAAAAAATTGTTCATTGATCAAAGGAGTACTTGGAAAACACTCATATACTATATTGTCTACTTGGAAAATCACAACACACGCTGGAGTGCTTAAAGGATTTAAAAAAGAGGCGAAACCAAAATAATTTTCAATTGGGGGATAGTTAAATGCATTCAAGAACAGTAATCAGCTGTTTAAAAAAGATAATATAAATTTCTACATGCTATTCTAAAATGTCTTCTAGACATGTTGAATAAAAATTAAATCAAAATTCTAAACATGAATAATAGCCCATTAAAAACCTCCAACTTCGCTGTGTGTATGTTTTATATGCAATACAGTAAAATATATAAAAATTCCAAAAGGATGTATACCAAATTATTAAGAATGACAGCCCCTGGGGAATAGGGCTGGGGGGCAGTGGGAGACTTCCATTTTTACTTTATAGATTTAGCTATTATTTGAATTGTTTTATAGCCCCTTTACTACTTTTATAATAAAAAACAAGCACTATATTAAAAAAAGAGAAGTAAAATCGAGCAATAAATACATCTGCTTAGCTTTAAGCAAGCACGCCCCGACTCATGTGATCAAGGAACCCGACTTGTGGAGCACACAGAAACAACTTGTGCAACAAATGTTGAAGTTACTGCACCCAAGGCTCTCCCCACTACTGCTAGCATATGGGTTTTCACCTTCTGTGACCTTCTGTAAATGAGTGAAGGAGATAGAAGGGACTTCAGAGATGATCATGAACACCCCCTCACTTTTGCAATGAAGGGGCCAAAGTGATGAAGAGAAGGGCATTGGCAACATCAGCCTGAATCCCCAACCCTCACTTGGGTTCTTACACATCTTTCCAGTAATCACCAGGCGAATTAGATGGGCCATTACCTTTGAATTTCATTAAAAACTCATTAAATTAAAAAAAATCATTAAAAAAACCTTCAGCACTGAAGAAAATTGTCAGGACCTCCAAGTAAGCCCTGGTCTCAATATGCTCCCAGCAGTTCCAGGCCCAATGCAGGGGAATCCTAAGGACCGCTCCTTCTTCCCAACACCCTATCTTGGTCTACAGCTTTTTAGGAGGAGGTAAGTGCTGTTCAAAGGAAGGGACCCTGGTCCTGGCTGGTTTGGCTTAGTGGATAGAGTAACAGCTTGCATACTAAAGGTTCGATTCCAGTCAAGGGCACATACCTGGGTTGTGGGCTCGATCCCCAGTGGGGGGCATGCAGAAGACAGCCAATCAATGGTTCTCTCTCATCATTGATGTTTCTTTCTCTCCCTCTCCCTTCCTCTCTGAAATCAATAAAATATATTAAAAAAAAAAAAAAAGGAAGGGACCCTGGAAACAGCTGGTAGAAAACAGCAAGTGTCTTGCAAAAACTTGGGATCCCCAGTAAAGAGTAGATACATAGAAGCATAAATATCCTCATTCCCTCCAACAGTATGGATTTGAGCTGGGTAGAACTGATTTTGAATCTGATCCGTTGATTCTGCCTTTTACGAACTATCTAACATTAAGTTCCTTAACTGGGAGGCTCGGTTTCCTCATCCCTGGAATGGGGATAATAGCTTGTATGCCACACCTTGTGGTAGGTATTAACTAAGATGAAGGCTAGTCAAGTTGCTAGCATATGGGGCACAGTGTATGTCATCAAGAAATGTCAATTCCCACCTTTTCCCTCACAGAGCCAGCCGCTGTTCCCTTCAATCCTTATGCTACCAATCCTGGGTGACAGGCCCAGGGGATCTGAAGAAAATTACCTACACTTGAGAAAATGGCTGGCTGGTAGAGGAGAAGATGTGATTTGGGCACAATAGGTATGGCAGGGGCGCTGACAGAGGTGAGTTCCACTGCCCCACCCATCTGAGCACCAGGGTACCATCATTCACGGGGCCTGACACTGGAGCTGCCTCTCAGTGTCCCAGCGACCTCAAGCAGTTGACTAAAGCTTTGGTGGGACCCACAGATTTGCTATCAAGATTGCATGGGTCATAGCAGTTAAGCTGATCAAGGAAAGTATGAGCTGGGGAAGACCAATCTGCAAACAAGTGGAGAGGTTAGGAGTAGAGGATCTCAAGCCATGCTGCCCACATTCAAACATTGTCCCCAATGTTTTATTTTCATTTTTGAAAATTAAACAGAATAATGCCTTTGAAGCACTGAGCACAGTGGTCTCCTATATAGTAAGAGCATACAGGAAAACAGAACTGTTATTGAAGCTATTTGGTATGTAAGTACTAAGGCTGAGTGAGAGGTGATATTATTGATAATTTAAAGGCACAAAAGATGTGGTAGGGTGGATAATGTTACTTTCGTTCACCAAATCACCAAAGAGTGGACAGATTACTCTTTGGAATCATATGAACTCAGTATCAAATCTTCAATCTGGCTCTTACTAATGTGATCTTGGGCGAGTTTCTGAACGTTGATTTTCTATGCAGAACTAGAGGATAATATTAATCTTTCCGACTGTTAGAATAACAAATATAGTTACATAGAAATAAACCTGGCATACCGCCTGGCACAATAAATACATCCTGTTTCTTTCCTTCCTTCCCCAAAGCTAAAACCATAGAGGAGGGGTAGCCAAACAACAGTGTTCAGAAGTATATTTGATGAAAAGAGCATTCCACATAAATTCAGAGATAATAAAAGTTAAAACGAGGATTCTGGACTAGAGGACCCTAAAGATTCCTCTCCCATACATAGTCTATGAGTTTTCAAGTGACAATGTTATTTTTGCCACATATCTTAGCTCTATCATCTAATAAATAAGATATTGTGTCCTCTTCTGTAAAATGTAGATAAAAATTGCGCCCAATTCTGAGGGCTACTGTTGAAATTCAGTGAGACAAAGCCCATGAAGTGTTTATACTTGCCCCACCCCCCCTTTTAAAAAAAACATTTTTTTATTGATTTCAGAGAGGAGAGGAATTGAGAGAGAGAGAGAGAGAGAGAGAGAGAGAGAGAGAGAGAGAGAGAGAAACATCAATGATGAGAATCATTGATTGGCTGCCTTCTGTATGCTGCCTCCTACCCGCCCCCCCCCCCCCTGCTTTGGGGATTGAGCCCCCATGTGCCCTGACTGGGAATCAAACTGTGACCTCTTGGTTCATAGGTCGACGCTCTATCACTGAGGCACACCAACTGGGCATTGTTGCTTCTAATACCCCTCTTGATTTTACATTACTAATGGCTATGGCCCAAACAAGTAATACATGCTGTCATTCCAGTAATAACACATCAAACCAGAACCACCAAGGGATACTAGGATAATTATTCACAGCTTTCACCAGGGATACAAGTTTTCTGGACCAAACAGCCATGTCCAGTCCCGACAGAGGCCAGGCTTGCCCATGAGCAGCAGCAGGTGCTGTCTGCACTCTCTCCACAGCCCTTGGAGTTACACACGTGGAGTCAATGTCTGGGTGTATAATAGTTCATTGCACAAAGACATAATGTCATAAATAATGCCTTGTCCTGAAACCACTTTCTGCTCGAAGTTCAAAGCTCTCCAGAGACTGTCTCATTGCCTGTTGGGATCCTCTAGGGATCCGGGTGGAGAGGCATTGTTGCTATTACCTTATAAAGATGAGAGTGCACAGTTTAGAGAAATTAAATGCCTTGTCTTTGCTCCAACAGTCTATCGGTGCCGATAGAGGGCGTGGAACCCTGGGTACGATCCCTGAGCCAGACTCTAAGTCCCACCCTTGGAAGCACCTTGAAAGAGCGAATCGGGTGCTTTGGAAAGATGTGGCCCTCTGCCCCCTGCCCTCCCTAAACCAGCGAACTGCAAGGCTCACCTGTCACTGAACTGGACCTCCTCTCCGTTCCTGGCCCAGCTGATGGTCGGCCGAGGGTTGCCCACGGCCTCGCAGTGCAGAAGCACACTCAGCGTCCCACTGGCCAGGGCCACCGTCTGCCCAAGGTGGGTGACCACTTCGGAGGCGGAGAGCTGCTGGGCCGCCGAGATCTTGCGCAGGATGGTGGGCTTGCGGTGCGGCCTGCGAGAGCCCCCGGCCGTCTCCCTGGAGGCGGCGGCGGCGCGGAGCAAGCTGGTGAAGCCGGACACGGGCTTGCGAGGCGGGATGGCCACGGGGGGGATCCTCTGCTCGGACGGCTTAAGGAGGGTGTCCCGGTGCTCCCCGTGGCTGCGGAAGATGTCCTGGGCCAGCTGGGCCACCAGGTGCTTGCTGTAGACATCGCGCAGCTCCTCGGGCTGCTGGGACAGGTTCCGCAGGATGTCGTCCAGGCGCTGCTGCTCGGCCACGATGGTGAAGGGCAGGTGCAGGAGCGCCTGCTCCGCGTTCTGGTCCTCCTCGGAGGATGCGTTCCGCTCCGCCGAGTCCTGCGCCTCCCACGCGGCCAGGAGCTCGCCGGGCCAGCCGCCCTGCTCCAGCAGCCGGGACACCAGCTCGTCGTAGTGGCTGCCCGCGTCCGCGGCGAGGCCCCGCTTCTCAGCCTTGCTGCCGTTGGAGAAGATCCCGTTCTGGTGCTTGTGGGTCTGCAGGGCCTCCTTGGGGTGGGCCTTCCTCACCCGGGGGCCCTCTTCCTCGCTCCTTGGGCTGCCGGGCCGGGCCACGAGCTTCTGGTTGCCTCCGATGAGCTTAATCCCGAACTGCTCGCGGGCCGGGCCGGCCGAGCAGGTGTAGATGCCCGCATCCGAGGGCTTGAGGCGGTGGATCTTTAAGTAGCCGAAAGGGGCCACGGTGACGTGGGCAGAGCTGATCAGGTGCTGGCCGTCTTTCTCCCAGGTGATGAGCGGCTTGCGGAAGCGCCTCGTGGGGCACCGCAGCACCACGGTGGTCTTGGGGAGCAGGTACGCGAACCCGCCCACCACGAAGTGCAGCTTCCTCTGCCGGCGGGTCTGGATGTACACCTTCCTGGCCGCCTCAATGTGTGGGCTGTGCTTTGTGGATGGCCTCCCGGGCCCTGGAACGAAAGGGAAGACAGC
>PVJN01005695.1:0-80473 GCA_004026805.1 Lasiurus borealis | reverse complement strand
ACACACACACACACACACACACATACAACATATAAAGTTTTCTGTTGTTGTAGTGAATTAAGAGCAGACACTTACCAGTTCCGGCGAGGGGAGTTGGAGCGCGCCCGGTGGATCTGTGAAACCATCAAGTTGAACCTCGTCTGGGTGGGGAGAAAATGAGTTTCTCCGGGGAAAGGGTTTGAAGGCCTGTGTTCTGACCTGGAATCCAAATGTGAGCCGAGGTAGATCTAAGGGTCATAGGTCCAAGCTCAGCGCCTGAGCCATGCTCTTTTAAGGACAGTTATCTTGTCGTTTTTTAGTCCAAACTAGTTGGAGAGGACCTTACTTGAAGAGTTCATGTATGTTCTCAAACAAGAATTCCTGCTTTGTTTTGAAGCACTTTATTTGAAAATGTTTGATGGAGTAGGAAATCCATTCACTCATCACAAGGAATTTCTTTAACACTTTTGTCAATGAAAGAAGAGAAAGATCTTTTTGCTTCCGTAAATTGAATTTCAGCTGTCACAAATTTGGAATGGTTGAAAAGCGCTTTTCCATTTTATTATCTCCTTCTTGTACAAAGATGGTTTTTAGTTGTGATGACTCTTAAAACTTTGAAAAGAGCCTCATTAAAGAGCATTAATCAGAAATTGTGTGGGGCCAATTCCGGCATAAAACCCACTCTAAAAGTTATCATCAAGAAGCGAATTCAGGTGGCCTATTAGAATTTTAATGGGATTTTTTTTTGGATATTTCTCACAGGTTGGGTATTTCATATCTTTCACAATACTCTCTCTTTTCTTTGATCATAATTATATTTTATAAGAAAAGTTAATGAACTCTACTCCTAGCATTATTAAATTGTTCTCTACTTCTAGCATGTAAGTATCATGTTTCCTGTTACATTAAAAGAGAAAAAAATCCCACACTGCACTGGGATGCACTCCATAGTTCTTTATAATTTCCTATTGTTGTAATAATAATAGTCGCTTGTTAGAAGTGATTTACAGAGCATTTGAAAAGAAAGCTCTCATTTGCTTTCACAACAACCTGGTGAATGAGGCTGATTGTGTTCCGTCTTTGTGAGGAGGAGGACCAGGAAGTAGTTCAGTGAAGTGGTTTGCCTTCCTGGGTGCACACCGTGAAAGGTCCCTCTCATCCGCTCCGGTCCCGTGCTTTGCACACCAGGTAGAGTTCCTTGAGAAGAGAGAGGCGTCTCTCCAGCCCAAATTAAGGTGATGTTATTGATGATGATGTTGGTGATTGTTAATATGCTTGCCATCTTTATTTTTATGTGTTTTTTTTAAATGCATACTTCCGCCGAAACCGGTTTGGTTCAATGGATAGAGCGTCGGTCTGTGGACTGAAAGGTCCCAGGTTTGATTCCGGTCAAGGGCATGTACCTTGGTTGTGGGCACATCTCCAGTAGGAGGCGTGCAGGAGGCAGCTGATTGATGTTTCTCTCTCATTGATGTTTCTGACTTTCTATCTCTCTCCCTTCCTCTCTGTAAAAAAAACCAATAAAAAATATATATTTAAATGCTTACTTCCAGGAACTCAGGCAGTTCATCTTTTCCTTTTTTTTTTAAAAAAAAGATAACCAGCTTTTTATTTTGTTTTATTTTTGAATTAAATGTACTGGGTTGACATTGGTTATTAACATTATGTTTCAAGTGTACAATTCTCTAATGCATCACCAGTGTGTTGCGTTACGTCATCAGAAGAGAGAGGGATAGAGTTAGAAACATCAATGAAAGAGAGACATTGATCAGCTGCCTCTTGCATGCCCCCTACTGGGGATGTGCCGGCAACCAAGGTACATGCCCTTGACCGGAATCGAACCTGGGACCTTTCAGTCCGCAGACTGATACTCTATCCGCTGAGTCAAACGAATTACTTATTCCTTGCTCCTTTTTGTAGAAGAATCCCGGGCCCTTTGAGCTGCCTCAGTCCAGAAAAAGGAAGAGGGAGAGTTGATCGGGTCGCACACAGTGGCGTTGGGGGATGAGGCAGGACACTGGCAGTGTATGTATATCTGTCCTCAGATACTCGGAGAGCGAAGTGGCAGAGCTGGCAGAGTTGATTGACACCCGGAGCAGAGCTGTTTCTGGCACCTCCTTCTGTCCTAAGTCAGAATTATTTTAGTGGGAACCGTGGTGTAGGGGATGGATATATTTTATTTATGAACCAAACTTTGAGTTTCCTAATAAAAGTATCATCCTTGGCATTTCAAACTCCGTCTCGTCCTTTAAACTTTTACCCGGAAGTAAGCAGGCTGAGTAGCCCCACGGAATGACCTCTCCAACCAACACAGGCCTTCACCTCCGCTCTCACTGTTTACTTTGCACCTCTGGTTAAATAGAGGACCTCCCCCCCCCCCCCGCACATCCTGCACCCCCCGCAGGGGTTGCGGATATGAGCGACACCAGCACCTGCCGTGAGTGCAAACGATTTCAGATCGTTATAAACCTGCTTTCAAAATCAGTGTGTGCAGCTGGGTCAGCTTGCGTCAAGGGAGTTCTTTCGATCAACTTCCATTTCATTAATGGGCAATAAATGTGTGTCTATTTGACACTTATGTAAACACTAGAGGCCTGGTGCATGAAATTTGTGCACAGGGGTGTGTGTCCCTCAGCCCAGCCTGCACCCTCTACAATTTGGGATCCCTCGAGGGTTGTCTGACTGCTCATTTAGATCCATTAGGATTGGGCCTAAACAGGCAGCTAGACATCCCTCTCACAATTCAGGGCTGCTGGCTCCCGACTGCTCCCCTGCCAGCCTGTTTGCCCCTAACTGCCCTCCCCTGCAGCCTGGTCAACCCTAACTGCTTTCCCCTGCAGGCCTGGTCACCCTCAACTGCCCTTCCCCATAGGCCCGGTCACCCCCAACTTCCCTCCTCTGCCAGTCTAGTCACCCCTAACTGCCCTCCCCTGCAGGCCTGATTGCCCCCAACTGCTCTCCCTTGCAGGCCTGGTCCCTCTCAACTTCCCTCCCCTGCTGGCCATCTTGTGGTGGCCATCTTGTGTTCACATGGGGGCAGGATCTTTGACCACATCAGGGAGCCATCTTGTGTGTTGGGAGTGATGGTCAGTCTGCATATTACTTTTATTAGATAGGATTAGCAGACTCAACAGGAGAAACCGACATGGTTGAGAACTTGGAACAACAAATACTTTGGGGGTCTGTGTATTTGCTCCCTGAAGTTCAGAGTCATTTGTTCAATGCAAGTGGACGCTGATGATAAAAGCAGACAGCCGTCCGGCGAGGTTTGTTGTTATTTTAAATTCTTGAAGACAATGCACTTCCTTATGGCCACCTCCCACCGCCCGGCGTGGGGGCCAGTAGAACTGATGCCTGTGGATGCTGCAGCCAAATGAACTGCCGAAACCTGCTCCCCCCAGTCCCCGCTGGCGAGGTTTTTGGAAACATGATTAGCCCCTCCATGTCCCAGTTCCCTCACCTGAAAAGGCAGGTACAGCCGTAACTACCTCCCAGAATTGTTACGAAGGCAGCATCCGTTCATATACAAAGTGCTTGCATGAGTGCCCGGAGCATAACAAGCACTTAATATACTTTAACTTTTATCTCATCTGGTGCAGGAGGGTAAAGTGAGACCCTGGAGGAAAATGAGCTGGGAGCAGAGATAGGATTGCAGCCCTCGTCTGCCAGATTTTAGCTCAGTTCCCCGATGTCTAAACAATATTGATGCATATGATCACGGAGACAAAAAGAATGGCCGATACTCCGTTTTATGGATTATTTAAGACATGAATGTTTTCAGAGTGATTCTTGGAATAGTTGTTGTTGACTGAGGTAAAGCAATTAATAGGCACAACTCAAACTAAAAACAATCTAAATGCCACGCTTTTCGAATGACTGTGTATCAGTCAACAACCCTGGGTTGAGTGTCCACCATGCAGACCCTGCGTTCCTCTGTCATGGACTTTTAGGTCCTCATCTGTGTTCTAAGAGCTGTCGCTCTTAAATAGGAAAGATGCCAGGATCTAGTTCCCAAGTAAGCTCCTCTTAACCTGTTTCCCAAAGTGCTCCCACGTTGGTTTATGAATAGTTCCTAATTCAAATTGATTGCCCTTTCATTAGAAATTCCCTTGCGAAGTCAACACTGTTTGTTTTTTTATCATTTCCAAATTATTCCAAAATTTATTCCAGCCTTATTTATTATCACTATGGTTAGTCACTCTCCTGGCAATTTGTTAAAAATATGTTTTCATTGATTTTAGAGAGAGAGCCAGGGAGAGGGAGATAGAGAGTGAGAGAGACATTGATGTGAGGGAGAAACATCAATCAGCTGCCTCCTGAACACCCCATACCGAGGATTGAGCCCACAACCCAGGCCTGGGATGGTGCTCAACCAACTTAGCCACACCAGCCAGGGTACCCTTCTGGCAATTTTTCATGGTAGCACCAAATACTTTCAAGCAAAACAGTCTACACTAATAAAAAGAGAAAGATGCCCTTTGCGACGCCCACCACCCAATCAGGAGTGAGTATGCAAATTAACCCAACAAAGATGGCAGGTAATTTGCATTCACAGGCACCACGCTGCCAGGGACAGGGTGGGACACTTGCATTGTTGCCACTGCCCCAGCCGCTCCAGGCCTCTGGGCAGTGTGGGAAGGGAAAGGCAGCTCTGGACCAGAGTCATGGCAGAAAGGCAGCTCCAGCCAGAGCGAAGGCGGTGCTGGCAGCCAGAGGAAGGAAGGCCCAGTCTTTCACGAATCTTCCTGCATGAGGCCTCTAGTCCTATATGATAAAAGCCCAGCAACCAAATGGCAGAATGACCAGAACAACTGGTTGACCAGTTGTTATGATGTGCACTGACCACCAGGGGGGCAGAGGCTCAACACAGGAGCTGACCCCTGGTGGTCAGTGCACTCCCACAGTGACCTGGGATGAGTGGCGCTTGCACAGCAGAAGCAGCCATTCAGAGGGCAGGACAGCTGCTCTGCTGCCCAGGGTGAGTGGTGTTCCCACAGTGGACCAATCCCCGCAAGCTCCACCCCCCACCAGTGCACAAATCCCATGCACTGGGCCTCTAGTTTTAATATATTTTATTGATTTTCTACAGAGAGGAAGGGAGAGGGAGAGAGAGCCAGAAACATCTATGAGAGAGAGACATCCGTCAGCTGCCTCCTGCACGCCCCCTACTGGGGATGTGCCCACAACCAAGATATACGCCCTTGACCGGAATCGAACCTGGGACCTTTCAGTCCTCAGGCTGATGCTCTATCCACTGAGCCACACCGGTTTCGGCGGGCCTCTGGTTTTATATGTGCAGTTGCTGGGAGAGCTCTCTGATGAAAGCCACTCACCTTCTCTGCCTCCAAACTTTATCTGTGATGCGTTCTATGTGACAGGAACTGGTCCAGAAGAAGCAGCAGAGGCTTCTGCCTTCTAGGGGCTCAGAGCACAGATATCGGACGGTGAAGACATGCATCAGACATCCGCACTCTAATGTGACAAGTGTTATAGTCAAAGTGAGCTCCACATATTGATGGAACACTCAGTGCACAATTGATTCTGCCAGGGAGAGGCAGGAAACGCACTCCCGAGAAAGTGCAGTTTGAACGGGGTCTGGCAGACGCGGGCAGACTTTCCATCATGAAGACGTTTAGGGGCGAAGAACGCTCCAGGCCACTCTGTGTGCTCGGGGATTGGCAGGCCACTTGGGCTCTGTCAGAGTGCAGGGGACCTGTGTCCCCCAGGGCAGACGCGGACGGTGGTTTGCTGAACTGCAGAAGACCTGGCCGTCTAGAGAATTAGTCCATAACCCCATGTCGAGGGGCATCCTATAAGATGAACCTGAAGGCAGAGGGACTGTAGGATGTGAGGTTTGGTAGTGGCAGGACATCAGGCTGGGAGACAAGTTCAAGGTCGTGGAGCACCTTTGCTCACAGGCCAAAGAGTTTGTCTTTCCTTGCTCATGCTGCCAGGGAGCAGGGGGCTTTCTTTAGGACACGAACATGCGTCTGTTTGGTTGATTATGGAGAATAAACTTGAGAAAAGTTCAATGCGTCTCATAACCTTGAGGCGTGGGAAACTATGAGACGCTCGAGTCGCGGTAAACTGGTGGGTCGTGTGCAGCCGGCCGATCCGAGCAATTACTCCTATCTCAAATGTTGCTCGTATTTCAAAGCAAAAATCGCTCACTCGACGGCTCATATCTCAAAAATCTCGTGTGTTAGGGCACTTGTATCTCGAGGTACCACTGTAGTCAAAAAGGAAAAAGGACTTAGGTATTTCAGTAATCCAGGTGAGAGATGACTGCACAGGGGCTGTTTTGATTAAACAAGCCAGAGACCCTGCCTTCTCAGGGCTCAGCCCCCAGGAGAATATCCATGTGGCTGTAGACTCCCGCCACTTTCTCCCCCTTCCCCCTGCTTCCCAAGTGAGTCTGGGAGGCCGCCTGGTTTTTACGCACTTACTGACTGGCAAGGCTATTTTTAATGCCAGCCTGTGAAGCTCATAATGAGGGATTTTCTCACTTTGGGGAGGAACCAGACACTACACCCCAACAGGAAGGTTTATGTTTAAAATGACAGGTCTGTAGGAAGGGCTCCTGAAGATGTCTTAAGGGTCAAAGAAGCTTTTGATGATAATGGACTCCAGGCACAATCCATCACTATCACCATCATCATCATCATCATCATCATCATCATCGTCGTCGTCAAAAGAACTCTGAACATGATTGTGCCAAGTACTGTGCTAGCACAGTGAGTGCCTTGTCGCACTGAGTCCTCAGTAATGCTCTGACCTGGCCACCAGAGTCCCTGCCATCATCTCAGTGTGTAAGCAGCGCCTCACACGGCGAGTGAGCACAGCTGGGCCCGGGCTCCCATCTCGGGCCCGGAAATGTCAGCCCCGGTGGATGGAGATTCCAGGGATGCTTCTGAGAGAGACAGATGGCTGGACGCAGCCCGGACCTCATTTGCATCCGCTAGTGTCCCTTACCTCACAGGATGGCAGTCCCCGTGTCCTCTCCGAGTCCTGCGCCCTGTGAATGGCTGGCACTAAGTCAAACCCGATTGATTTTTCAGCTCGCAAAGCTGCAGAAGAAAAGCAGAGAAAACGAGAGCACAAAAAGCAGAGGCTAGAACTACGATTTGCATATCTCATTAAAAATAATGGCTGCAAATAATGTCAGAGAGCGTTTCTGCGGCTCCACGTGGGCAAAATGTTTCACAGATAAATGAACAAGACACACAATTTGGAAACTAGGAGGAAATATAATTCAGTGAGCACCCGACCTTAGTGGATGCATATTTTCACACCAGTTCTTACGACAGCTTGTAAAGTAGAAGTCAAATACCTCTCTTTTATAAAAGATAATAGGTAGATCATATCATGTATATGACCACTGCCTGAGGTCATATAAATACTTGCCTTTCGAACTCCAGATGATGCTTATAATGAATGTTCCAGGAACTATTTTAAGATTTAATGTAGATGGATTCATTTACTTCTCACAGCAACCCCGAGGGGTAGGTGCTGTTATTGCCCCCGTTTTAAAATGGTGTTCAGGTCGAAACCGGTTTGGCTCAGTGGATAGAGCGTCAGCCTGCGGACTGAAAGTTCCCAGGTTCAGTTCTGGTCAAGGGCATGTATCCTGGTTGCGGGAATATCCCCTGTAGGGGGCGTGCAGGAGGCGGCTGATGGATGTCTCTCTCTCATCGATGTTTTGAACATTCTATCCCCCTCCCTTCCTCTCTGTAAAAAATCAATAAAATATATGAAAAAAATAAATAAGTAAAATAAGATCAGTGACCCAGGTCACCATGTGCAGAATCGGGATTTGAACCCAGCTGGCTGGTCCCTGCGCTCTCTGACCTCTGGTACAAACCAGCAGCAATTGTAGCAGTAATAGTAATAAAATAATATGAAATTAGATTAAGAAACTTTTCTAAGTCAGAACTTCTTAATTGTAAGGGTGTGGCTTCTTGGATTAATAAAAGTTCAGAATATATGTCATCCATAGGCATATATAATTATATAATTTCATTAAAAATAATATCGGCCATTGAAAGGCACTATTGGAACATGGAGATAACTTGCATAAAATATACATATTCAAGTATAAATCCAAAGAGGAAAAGAACTCAATGTGCTGAGTAATTTGCATATTGACAGCAAGTTTCTTTGAATGGAACATAAAAATGTATGTAAATTGGCCCGTCTATTTAAGAAAGAGATATGCAAATATGTCCACAGAAATCTGCTACCCTTCATGTGGAAGTAGCATAACAAGATGCTTAATTTTCGCTCAAATGCTTTTTCTTCTTTCCAGAATGTTCCTTCAGGAAACTCTAGGTACAAAGTCTTGCCTACCTGGCATTTAAGCCATGTATTCTCAGTGTGTCCATTTTACATGGACTCCAAGCCAGGCATCTGACAGGATGCTGGAGCTGCAAGGGTGGGTAAGGGGCCGAGTCTAAAGGGGACAAAGCATGTGCATGGACCTCACGGCGCCACATTGGAATGCGTGTCATGAAGTTCGCTTGTGCTCAAAGGCAGTGGTGGGTCTGAAAGGGCTGGGAGATGCTCTATTGATACATCTTGTATCCCCGGATGTCTTAAGACGGTCAGTGGCCTACTTTGTCAACTTGCAGGTAGACAATTAAGGGTCTGAGCTGCCTGTCCCTGCTTGAGCCAATTCAGCAGAGACAGGTTTGGATCATATATGGGAAAGCAGCAGGTTATCCACCAAAATCTCCTCTTGCCGAAACCGGTTTGGCTCAGTGGATAGAGCATCGGCTTGCAGACCTTTCAGTCCCAGGTTCGATTCTGGTCAAGGGCATGTACTTTGGTTGCAGGCACATCCCCAGTAAGAGGCGTGCAGGAGGCGGCTGATCGATGTCTCTCTTTCATCGATGTTTCTAACTCTCTATACCTGTCCCTTCTTCCTTTCTGTGAAAAATCAATAAAATATATTAAGCCAGCTGCCTACATTGGGCAGAAGAACAAAGATTCCATGGGAAAGTAGGCAAAAGGGGTAAGATGGGTATGCAGAATGGGCAGTTATGGGTAATACAAGCTGGGGGTTTGCAAAGGCCTGCAAAAATGCAAAGGGCTGGTGGCTCTGGTTTCTGCAATAATGTTGATAATCTCTCCCTGTTAACAGACTGCTCCCAGATGCATACAACTCCCAGCCAGGTTTCAATGCGCCTTCTTTAATCAGAACAAAACCATCACGGTTCACAGAGTGTGATAAATATTTTTTTCTAATGATAGCTGGTCCCCAATATTCTATTTCTGCCCCTAACACAATCTCCCACATTTTCTCTGAATTCCCTTCTCTTATTGCCTCAAGTCCATCTTTTGTAAGTCTCCATTTTGGGTTCAACACCAAGTGTCTCCTGATTGTCTTCAATCCTAACCAAGTTGTTGGGCCCGGCCGATGTGGCTCAGTGGTTGAGCATCAACCTATGAACAAGGAGATCATGGTTCCTTTCCCTTCAGGGAACATGCCTGGGTTGCAGGCTTGATCCCCAATATAGGGCACGCAGGAGGCAGCAGATCAATGATTCTCTCTCATCATTGATGTTTCTATCTCTCTTTGCCTCCCTCTCTGAAATCAATAACATAATAACAATAAAGTGGTTGGAAGGGAGGCGAGATTTGTGGGCTCTTTGTAGATTTCTCCCTCTATGATTCTATATGGAGCTGAACACAAACTGGGTACCAGGAATAAAGCTAAAAGAATGTAAGTGAACTAATTTCTCTTGCAGGAGTGATTACCTTTCAAAAAGTATGGGCTGGCGGGGGAAGAGGAGGTCACACAAACCAAAATCCCATTTAGTCCCTTCTTAGCGCTGTGACCGCGGGTAAGTTACAACCGCGCTGGAACAAACCAGAGGGAACACTCCTGCTCTGTGGGGTTCTGAGGAGGAACGCATCGAACCACAAAGCAAAGCAAATGTACATGTCCCCCCCTCAAACTCGCCCTCAAACTCCAGGCTCACTAACCCCTGACTGCTTGGCGGCTCTGCTTGAACATCTAAGATTAATCCCTAAAGCGAGTTTAAAACCGAACTGCGATCTCCTCCCCCCGATGTGCCACACACATCTTCCCTCCATCAGTTGAAGACCACTCTGTCCCTCTCCATTGCTCAGGCCAAAAAGTGGGAGTCGCCTTGGACCTCTTCCTTTCACAGGTCACATGTGATGCATGAGAAAACCTTGCTTTACTGACCTCTGACTTACAGCTGGATCCTGCCCGTTCCTACTGACTCCATGCTACCGGCATGGGCCAACCCGCGGCGTCTCTGACCTGGTTACGGCTGTACCCTCCATACAAGTCTTCTTATGTTCCAAATTTCCGTGCGTGTAAGACGACTTTTTATCCCAGGAAATTTTTTTCAAAAGTCGGGGGTCGTCTTATACACCGGGTGTCATCTTATAGGGCGAGTATATCCCAAACTCTATATTTTAACTGGAAAAGTCGGAGGTCGTCTTATACGCCCAGTTGTGTTATACACCGGAAAATATGGTACACACTAGAGGCCCACATGCAGGAAATTGGTTCAGGGGGCTTGGCCCTCAAGAGCTGCGGCAGCTTGCCCAGCCCTCCCAGCCCCAGTTTCATCTGGAAGGTCGTCCGGAAGGACATCTGGAAGGACTTCCCGTCTGATTAGCATTTCACGCTTTTATTATGATAGACGTGCGCCCCCATTCGGCTTGTTCTCAGCAGAGAAGAGAATGTGTTCCTGCAAAGTCACAAAGTAGCTCCTGCCACCTCCCAGAAGCCTGTGATGGCTCTCTGCTGCACTCAGAGAGAAAGCCAGGGTCTCGGCGGTGACCTAAAAGCCTTTCACGCAACGGCCCCGCGTTTCCTCTCTGCTCTCATCTCTCTGCTCCAGCTGGCCTGCTGGCTCCTTCCTCGCCCCTGGACGTCCTAGGCAGGTAGCCCCCCACGGGCAGGGGGCTGCTTCCGCTGCTGGCACCTCTTTTCCTTGCGGTCTCCTGGCTGATTGGCCGCCTTTTCCAGTCTTTGCTCAGACGTCACCTTCTCAATGAAACCTAGGGGGGTCCCCCGAGTTTAAGTCTATACAGTTCCCTCCCCAGTGCTCTCCCTCCCCTTCCCCACCTGTGTTATCTGTTCTCTTTAGGGAACACCTGCCTCTTTCTGAGGAGCTAGAAAACGTTGTGTTTTTTTTTGTTTGTTTGTTTGTTTTTGTAAATATATTTTACAGACAGGAAGGGAGAGGGATAGAGAGCCAGAAACATTGATGAGAGAGAGAGACATCCATCAGCCGCCTCCTGCACGCCTCCTACAGGGGATGTGCCGGCAACCAGGATACATACCCTTGACTGGAATCGAACCTGGGACCTTTCAGTCCACAGACCGACACTCTGTCCACTGAGCCAAACCGGTTTCGGCAAAATGTTGTGGTTGGTGTTCACTCTCTATTTCCCACGCCTGACTGAAGCTCCTCCAAGCGCCGGCGTCTGCATCTGCCCAGCACGTCGCAGGCCTGAGCCCGAGTCTCAGAAACATGGCGGGAGCCCCACGGATCACTGGCAAGTGACAATCATGGGCCTAAAGCAGGCACCCGGCCGCAATTCATTTTCCCTCCTGCCTCGGCTGCAAGTGAAAAGCTATAGCTGCTGAGCAGAGAAATAGCTGCGATGTGCTGTAAGCATGATGAAGCATGATGGTTGTGGCTGGCATTGCTGCCGCATGGGGGAGAGAGAGGCGGACCCGGGAGCTCTCTTCATGTTGTGTCTCCGTGAGATGATGGATGTTAACCGAACCACTGGGATAATCGCTGCACAGAGTGTGCGCGTCCAAGCACCCGGCTGTGCGCTTTGTACATGCGCAGCGATGCCTGTCAGTGGCTTCTCAGTAAATCCGGAGCCGGGAGTCTGTTAGGAACACAAAGGGGAGTGGCCACCGGCCGCCTCTGCCCTTGTCCTTGCGGTGACGGGACCCTGTTCGGCCCAGGAGATGATCCCGGCCCCGAAGGGACACTTTCCACCCATTCCGGGAGTGGGGTCCTCTCTCTTAGGGACGAAGGCCGCGTTTCCTCTTCCTCCTCCTGCCGCACGCCTCACTGCATCTCGCCAGGCGGACTCCGGTCCTCCTCTCCGCCCAGCTCTCTGAGAAGTGCATCACCGGAGAACGTGTTTCCCCCAGCCGGTGTGGCTCAGTGGCTAGAGCGCCAGCCTGCTGACCAAAGGATCCTGGGTTTGATTCTGGTCAAGGGCACGTACCTAGGTTGCAGGCTCCTCCCCAGCCTGGGCCCTGGTCGGGGCTCATGCAGGAGGCAACCAATTGATGTATTTCTCTCACATCGATGTTTCTCTCTGTCTTCCCCTTTCTCTTCCTCTCTCTCTCAAAATCAATGGGAAAATATCCTTGGGTGAGAATTAACCAAAACAAACAAACTAACAAACTGAGAGCTTGTCTCCACACAATGTGAAGGCCTCTGGCTTTCATAGTGCAGAGCTGGCAGGCATGCAGCGGCAGGGTGTGGTGGCAGCCACCCTGTCCCTGGAGCACAGGCCAGGTGCATCTTCCTGGAGTCCAAGGTGCGGCAGCCCATTCCCCCCTCCCCACCCGACCCTTTTGCCTCCCGAAGGCTGTTCCATGACTCTGCCTTAGGTCCTAAAAGGGCAGCAGGGAGCAAAGCCTGGAGCAGGAGGTCAAGTTCAGGGATAGCCAAAGAGGAGAGGAAGAGGGCCAGCCTTCAGCGTGTCCTGTTTGTCCTCCAGCACAGCCGGGCATGTCACCCCTGTCTCAGGGAACGTCGCCAGCCCACGTTTTAAGTGGGTGAATGAAGTAAAACACCTCATGTTGATTGAGGTTCAGCCATGAGCAACCCTCCCCAATGGCTTTCAAGTATAGTTTCTCAGTGAGCCTCACAGTGAAACTCTGAACTGTGGATCTGCATTTCAGAAAGAGGAAATGCACGCCTTGGGAGGGGAAGGCCACGTGGTCAATAAGCGGCAGCGTGATGTGGGACTTGTTGCTTTTATTATCTTAAACTTCACAATCCCACCTCCTTCTGCAACAGGAGGGACAGAGGTGCAGTTAAAGAATGTGGGGGGCAGACTACTGGACCACCCAAATGACCCAACTATTTCTTCCATAAATCTACAGTTTCCTCTTTGCCTATAAAAAGTAGCAGGAGGCCTTCCTTCACTAAAGTGACTGATTGATGGATTTTTTTTCCTATTGTGAAGTGGTACTTACTTATTTGAAACTTATTTGGAATCATTCAGATGACACGTGAAAGCATGCAGAAGGACCTAAAGATGGTTTGCATCCATCCCCTTAGCCCTAGGAACCACGGTGCTCATCCGGTGTGCATTCACCTGGCCACGCATCCTCTTGTTTCCGTGGAAATGAATGCACACAGTCACGGTGTTCACAGCTCAGACTCCTTAATTAACCTGCTCCTTTCACCCAGCAGTTGCTCATAGTGATTTCCTGTATCATTATTTTCCCCCAAATCATCAGCTTCATAGCAACCTGATGTTCTGTCTCACAAGTCTGCTCGGAGTTATTTCACAGCTCTTGCATTTTTGAACATTTCTTCTCCTGTTGGTGGAGGGTAAGCATCGATGGGCCAGATTTCTTATGCTTCTGAACTTTAACGTAGAAAACAGGCCATCTGACCTATCCTTAGTGGTTTATTTAGAAAAAGGGGTTTTGGGGTCAAAATACATTTTTGGGGGGATTCATGTACATTACTGTCATACTATCTTCCAAAAAGATGTACCTTACTTTTTTCATTAATATTCTGGCTTCCTCTACTGCTGTGATTGTTGCCTTTAAAAACAAGGCCAAAAACAAACTAGCAAACAAAGAAACCCAAACAACCGCATAGACAGACAACAGTATGGTCATTACCAGAGGGAAATGAGGGCGGGGGGGAGGCAGGTGAGGGTAAAGTGGGGGAGGTAAATGGTGATGGAAAGAGACATGACTTGGGGTGGTGAATACACAAGTCAATAGGCAGATTATGTTTTATAAAATTGAACATCTTAAACCTATATAATTTTCTTAACCATCGTAACGCCAATCAGTTCAATAAGACACGCCCCGAAGAGGAAGCATTCCTAATGAAGTCAAAGCCGTGTTGATATTGAGTAGTTCCGGGCTTGGCGAGACACTTTGACTTTTCCCATTGAACCGTGTCCGGCACGGCCAGGCGTGACCCTGAGGAGGGGCGGTGAAGGATGAAAGAAGACAGCAAGAGAATACAGCCGGGACCAGGTGGATCACTGTGCCTGAGTGAGGAAACCGTGACCAGCTTGTAAGCCAAAGCTTTATTTTAGAGTCAGATCACACAAAGCAAAATAAGGGCAAGATGTTTACAGTGTCCTTGCGAGTCTCAAATCGGCTTCTTTCCTCTGTCGCCGTTCTCTGGATTCTGTCCAGCCTTGTTTTGGCAGCACTTGCTGTACCCCCTGCAGCCCACACCCCTGAGCTGCCTAGGAATGCAGGGTCAGACTCTAAGGTCAAGCTTACCATCACAGCCTCTTGGGACTTCTACGTGGCTTTGCCACAAGTCAGTCGGAGGCTTGATCCTGTCCAAATGTCGCAGCTGCTCTCCACACCCCTCACTTCGCCTGATCTCAGTGGAACTTGGGAAACTATTACCGCCTCTACTATTTTTATTCTGCTGTCAACACTTCCTGTGGAGACCCCCCCACTCCTCACACCCTGAGTGAGGTCTGGTCTCCACCCTCAAGAAGTGACAGCGTGCTGGCTGGCTAAAACCCTTTTTGTTTTTCTTGCCTCGGAATGGGCTTCCTAGAATCCAGCCCCGTTAGGGCTGTGCCATACATGTTGGATCAGTTTAAAGGAAGAGGTAGAATGGTCCCTAAATATATTAACTATGCCAGCAAGTTCTCAGAACCGGCTCGAGTGTGCCTATTTTTAAAACTCAGTTTCTGTACCCAGCGCTTTGATGTTATCTTCCCGATTCCCTCTGCCATTGTCAAGGTCCTTGTGGAGCAAAGGAGCTGGCCGAGCTCCAGGGAGCCCCCAGGAGTGCCCGCCCTATGATCTGTGCAGAAGCGGGGAGGAACGGTGCTCTTAGGCTCTGAGAGGGACAGGGGACCCGCATGTCACCTGGTTCATCCCTCTTCCAAAGGCTCTCCCTTCTACTCCCCTGACAAGCAGTTCAGTAATGACCCCTGTGTTTATGCCACATGGCTGCAATCACCTACAGTGGTACCTCGAGATATGAGTTTAATTTGTTCCGTAACTTTGAGGCGTGGGAAATATGAGACGCTCAAGTTGTGGTAAACTGGTGGGTCGTGTGCAGCCCGCCGATCCATGCAATTACTCGTATCTCAACTGTTGCTCGTATTTCAAAGCAAAAATCGCTCGTTCCACGGCTCATATCTCAAAAATCTCGTATGTTAGGGCACTCTTATCTCGAGGTACCACTGTATATGCATGAGCTCACGTGTTCTCACATAGTAACCCGGGAAGGCAGGCCTATTAGCATCTTCCGTTGCAAAAAGAGGAGACACAGACAGACCCAGTATCTTGACTATGTCCAACAGCTACTCAGTGGCCGAGCTCAGAGGCAAACTCAAGGAGCTGGGTTCCAGAGCCCACACCCCCAACCACCTGGCTCTTTGCCTCGTGGTGGACAGGAGCTGTGCTCTGACCCTGGCAGGCAGACTCACGTGTGCTCCCACTGTATGACCTGTGTACCGCCTCTATCTGCTCTCAGCACTGCATGCCCGCTCCAGGAGACTGGCTGAGGGTGCGTGCAGAGGAAACAGGATGGATTTTGACTTCATTCCAGGTGTGACTCTCCCACTGCCCATGCTACTTTGGGCAAATTTTTCAACTTCTCTGAAGCCTCATTTTCTTTATGTGCATAGTAGGGACCACAGGAATCACAGCATTTCTTAGTGGTGAATTTACAGTGAGAACTTAGAAAAGTGCCTAGCAAGTTTTAGTCTTTTTTTTTTTTTTTTGTCATATGAGACAAAATCTCAAATAACCAAGGGCTCACCTCTCTCTCTTTGCTAACTATTCTTTACTCCATTACCTTTACTAATGATAATAATTATAATGACGATAATGATAATAGTAACATGCCTATGTTGCATTATTTTACATAAATCACTCTAGCCCGTTACCACATATAATTCTGTGAGAAAAGGGCAGTGGTATTTATCATCATCTCCACCCTATGGAGGAGGGAATGGAGGCTCTGGAAGTCGGGAGCTGTCCAAGGTTATAGCAACTCAACATGATTGAATCCACGTCTTGAACCCAGGTGATCTGACACCAGCGGAAGAACTCTTTCCACCACAGCTTTCTTCCTTCCGATTCTCACATAACCCATTTTCCACACTTTCTCTGGCTTCTTTTCCCTGGGTCACAGTTGTGTCACTAACTCCTTGGAGGTGGCTAGCGGTGAGCACAGCCTTTCAGATGCGACGTGCCCAGGGGCACATGTCTTAGCCTTTTCATTTTGTGGTGCCCAGAAGGATGGGCTTTAGTCTTCGCTCCATCCCTGATGTGGTGTGTGACACTGGTCACGTGGCTTAATTTCCCTGGTCCTTGGCTTCTTCATTTGAGAGAGAGGGGATTGAACAATGCCTTCTACACGATTGGCTTTTCATAACTCTTGAATGAGTGAGCGGATTAATGAATAGATGGTTTGTTAATTATTCCTTATCCCTCTGAACTTGGAAACCAGACAGTCAGTTGTTAGGAGAGTCCCATCTTTTATGATTCCTTGATTTCTTCAGCCATGGTCTAAATTGAGCCAATTCTGTTTGGGAGTGAAATCTTCCTCCTTGGCTTCATGTTTTCATGCAGAAAGCACTCCATTACAGGGGTGTCCTGGCCTCTCTCTCCATCTCTAAACTCAGGGCAAAAAGGCAACTTAATTGATGGATGGATTGCTTTAAGCGGAGGCCAAAGCAGGCCAGGGCAGGCAGAAAGCTTGGCTTCCTCCATTGCCAGGGAAACCCAAGCCTCCTGCTCTCTCTGTGGCTGTAGCCATCTTGGTTGGGTTAATTTGCATATTTGCTTCTGATTGGTTGGTGGGTGTGGCTGATGTATGTAGCGGAGCTATGGTCAATTTGCATATCACTTTTATTAGCTAGGATTAAGGACAAACTTGGACATATGCCAGCCATTTCGATTTTCATTTTGGCCTGCTGAAACTTGACCTTGAACCACACAGGTAGGACTTGTACTCGTATTTCAGTAGAGGCTGAAGCAGATATTAAAACCCTGTGGACTAGATAAATGGCACATCATTTATGACCACTTTGCACTGCAAAGGCAGGGACGTTCTTCATGCACTGCAGAGCCCTACAGTGCAAAACAGTCACTTTAAAAGGTTGTGGTCAGGCCTAGGTACGCAAACTGAATTTCCCTGAAGTTCTTGCTGCACCACGAAGGAACAAAGGTGGAACCCCAAGCTCCGCTCCCTCATATGCTCAGGCTTGTCTGTGGGTCCTTGAGAGCTCTGTACTGTGAGACCTCACACTGGCCAGAAGCTTCTTCATCCAGAGGTGGTGCCCACAGCTTTAGCTTCTCAAGATCAGAACTGTCGCTTCACCCACAGATGTGGTGGTAGATTTTATTAGTAAACAGGCCTAAATAAATAAATAAATAAATGTTCTTATTGTAAAGGAGAATCAGCTCTTTTGTCAGAGAGCATTATTAAAAATCCAGAGGCTATGAAGGCAAGTCAAAAACTGCCTATGCCTGGGACATTTATCATGTAGGAATCATTTTATTCAGGAAATCAAGGAGGAAGTAGGATATCCTGACTCGTATGGGTATTACTATCTCTACAAGAGCCATGGAACAATGAAATCAAGCCCAGGAAGATTGTGTTGAAGCAGAAAAATATGTCCTTAGGACAAATGTTGACATTTTACAGGAACAGTCAGGCAGATATGAAAGATGAGATTTTAGTTTTTTCTTTTTTTATTGAATTTATTGGAGTAACATTGGTTAATAAAATGGAAAAATGAGATAAGCAGTATAAAAGGTAAGAGTAGCTGCATCTTGGTGTAATTGTTCTCAAGGAAGGCATTTTCGTTGTTGTTAGATCAGAAAATGGGCCAGGTATACAAAGAAATGTAACACAGGGAAAGAGGCAAGGTCTCAGAAAGCCGACTGGCATCAAAGTGGCCAGATTCTGGGAACTGCTGAGAGGTGACCATATGTAGGTCCGCACCAGGAAATAGCCCAGGAAACTGAGAGAGGCATGTAGTGACTCTCATCTGGACAAGTGAGAGATCAATAGCATGTACACAAAAGAAGTTCTGGATCAAGAGTGACACAGATGTTAGAGGTGGACTTCAGCTACCATCTAAACCATTAGAGAAGATGCTTGGATTATTTCCGGATGTAGGATTCTAAGGCCACCGCCAGACACAACTATCTAAATTTAATTGATTAGATAAATCATGTAATACTGATATTTCTTTTGATTAACATCAACTGATGGAAAACATAAATCATATCTTCAGCATCCTTTTTGCCATGTAATGCTACATAATTATCAATGTGATGTCATATTCAGAGTTCCAGGGATTCGGGTGGCATACCTAAAGACTGTTTATGGAGTCTACTTACCACAACACCTGTTAAAGGGAACCTAAAATAATACAGTGGTACCTCGAGATACAAGTGCCCCAACATAGGAGATTTTGAGATATGAGCCGTCGAGCGAGTGGTTTTTGCTTTGAAATACGAGCAACAGTTGAGATACGAGTAATCACGCGTATCAGCTGGCTGCACACCACCTACCAGTTTACCTCAACTCGAGTGTCTCATAGTTTTCCACGCCTCAAGGTTACGGAACGAATTAAACTCATATCTTGAGGTACCAATGTAGTACGTTAAGTCCAGCCTGGGCTTGGTATACTCTGATGAGAGACTATCTCCTGGGGTGTGGGGATTTAACTCTGGAAATAGTAATAGACAAGATTTATTGGGATGTCGGAGCTTTTGGCTGACCCTGAAATTATTAATTTCATCTCTCGCATGGTGGGAAACCATAAGAGATAAGACCGAGAGGGTGATTTTAGATGAACACATGTTTTGGCCGGAAAGCAGAGGGAGAAAAGGAAGGAATTCAGTTCCAGCTAATAGTAGAACTTTTCCGTTTGTTAGAGAGGGCATGGGGCCAAACTACGAAGCAGATAAAATAGTTAGAAGCTGAGTTGAGCATTCCTGGACGATTTAGCAGAACAACAGAGAGAAAAGAAAGACCCATCCAAGGCAGAGCTCACTCCTGCAAAGGAGGATGGATGTCAACAGAAAGAAGCGCTACTCAAGACCAGGATAATGAATGTGAGCAAAGAGTGTGAGGGGCTTACAGCAGAGGTGGCGGCCCTTCCTAGGTCCCTAGAACAAACATGTCTGAAGCACCAACAGCAGTCTTGGTGCTGGAATTTGCTGGGGGTGATTATGTCACTGAAACTCATATGTGGGTGAAGAGAAATCTAGGAGGCAGATTTCTTAAGACCTAAGCAACACACAGCAACCACTGTCTCAGAAATGCAGATGTGTGCTCACAAGGATAATGTGGATTTTGTAGGCCGAGTTCAATATGATGAAGGGAATTAAGAGGTTTTTTAATGAAAGGGGTATTTCTCTACTTTAAATAGAAGACAGGAGTTTCGTAAATAGAGCCCTTTAAACAAAAAAGAATAATATTGCTTAGTGGGGATTTCTCTCCCCCTAAATATAGAAAATATGCCATTAATACTTAATGGAAGATTTCTCTTAAAGGTCATAGGCCCTGGGGGGCTCGCCGAGACTGAACAGCACGCTCATAAACCAGATGCTCATGCTCTTCAGACTCTGGCTATTCCGGTGTCCATTATGGGACTAAAATTTTACTTAATTAAATGATTTAGGGACTGGAAACTTACGCTTTTAGATTTTGTGGGTGTGCTGTTGGTGCCAGAGTAATGTTTATCCTTATTAATTTTTTGGATTCTTTAGAAAGGGGAGTTTATGAGCGATTTTGGATTAGACTTATACACACTTTGAGACCCTAACAGGAATACATTCCTTACAGTAAGCGAGCCCAGAATGTCAATGCCACGAGAACCCCTGCCTTCCAGAGGCATCAGGAATCCTCAGTGTCATTGTGAAGAATACAAAACTGGGGCAGGGGGGGAGGTAGTTTAATATATTTTTATTTGTACTTTTTAAAAATCTACTTTAAATTTTACCTTACGATGCCTAATATTTTGTCTTAGAAATTCATTTCTTTGGGCTTTGACACGCAAGAGCACTCGATCTTTGCACCTTTGTCTCTTCCCGTGATTTGACAAGGGAGAAGTCTCTATATTGGCAACACAGTGGAGCTGGAGAATCATTTAGGTCGCTATTTCATCTTGTTCCAGAACCTTTAATGAGTTCTCTTAGATAATAATGTAGCTGGATGTAATCTGGTAGAATGGGGGATACATTTTCCAGTTTTAGGTACAAACATGGACATGGAGTTAATTCGGTTAATATTTTCTGACTCATATTGGCAGCAAAATATAGGTCGCTAATCAATAAGATACCCTCAGGTATGTTGGTTATTAGTGAAAGTGGCTTCATGAGAAAGGAAGCAAGAATTTCTTGGTAGCCGAGACCGGTTTGGCTCAGTGGATAGAGTGTCGGCCTGTGGACTGAAAGGTCCCGGGTTCGATTCCGGTCGGGGGCATATACCTTGCTTGCGGGCACATCTCCAGTGTGGGGTGTGCAGGAGGCGGCTGATCGATGTCTCTCTCTCATCGATGTTTCTGACTTTCTATCCCTCTCCCTTCCTCTCTGTGAAAAATCAATAAAATATATTAAAAAAAATAGAATTTCTTGGTAGGTTACTGATCTTCTCTCACAATGAGTATAATATACCCTGGTTGGATGATTAAAAGCGCCATCAATTCAGATTTAAAACATTATCTTGAAATGTTAGAGAAGGGACCTCCTTTCTCCTGGCTTTGTTAGAAAAGGCACCTCATTTCTCCTCGTTTTCTGCGGAAGGTCCCAACTTTTTGTGACTCTCCTCCCTGCCAAGCAGAAGACAGATGGCCTCACTGGTGGGTGAGTTTGGGAAGAGGCAGGTGGCATGAATAGCTGATCTCACTCTGGCTTTGCTTTTGGGCTCTGCCTGCCTTTAAGGGGCTACATTCTCACCTTGTTCTACCAAGAAGCCACCTTCATGGAGCAGGTTCCACCCCTGCCATGGGCGAGTGCTATTTTAGGAGGTCCGTTCTTTTTCAGAGCATGCTCCATAGCCCGTGGGTCTACTCAGCTTCAAACGGATTGGGATCACAGAGCATGCATTGTCTTTGGGTCGCACCTGCTTCTAAGTTGGCTTTCAATGGTTGTCTGAAGCCGGAAGAGTATAAAGCACTAATGAAGTCAGCGCCTGGGGCCTAACTCCAGCTCTGCCACCGACATGCTGTGTGATGCTGGGAAGATCACTGTGTGCCCTGGGCCCGAGCTGTCTCAGATGCACAGTGACAGGGAAGGACAAGACGGTCGCTAAGGTTTCTTCTAGCTTTGAGAGACCGGGGTGCTAGGGGGAGGACTCTGGGGGGTGAGGGTTCAGATCTGTAGGCTCACTTGCATCTTGATCAGTTTGCAAGGCACAGTCGTCGTTGGTAGCCACGCATGACTGCTGGGCTCGGGAATCGGGTTCTGAAACAGAGGTGCCATATATGGGGCTAACTAATCGCTGCTCTTGGGGTCAGCCTCGCTGCGGAGGGGGACATTAAAAATAGAACAGAGCCTTTTTTGGTCTCGATGTTTCTGATAATAGGGTTCTGATAACGCAGACTCTTTTATTTTTTCCCCAGCCAGAATGAAAGCGCTGCCAAAACCTCCGAGTGAGTTTTGTTTGCATTTGGCTGCCTTTAAGAGTGCGTTGACAAGTTTAAATTGTCTCTCTCCCCGAAGAATCATTTTAGAGCTGACATGCCTGCCTCCAAGCCTCGTGATTTTTGTGTTTTTCTCTCTGGTTTTCTCTTTCCGCAATGCGCGCTCTCTCTCTCTCCCCGAGTCATTATTTGCCTCTCACTTTAATCCCATTCATATTTCCCCACATCACAGCACCTGGGTACCTTGGCAATCGGCTTTGTACTTTAGCATGAAGCAGGGGGAGGAAAGCAGAGGAAAACTCGGCGCTGAATACATCTTGGGCCTCTGTATGTGCTTTTGAAATATTTTGTGAATTTGGGAGGTGCATTTAGTAACGAATTCAGGTTTCTTTTTTTAAAAAAATATCTTTTTATTGATTTCAGAGAGGAAGGGAGAGGAGAGAGAGAGATGAAACATCATTGATGAGAGAGAATCATTGATCAGTTGCCTTCTGCAAACCCCCCTCCCCCCACCGCTGGGGATGCAGCCCACAACCCGGGCCTGTGCCCTGACCTGGAATGGAATGGTGACCGCCTGGTTTATAGGTTGATGCTCCACCACTGAGCCACACCGGCCAGGCATGAATTCAGATTTCTTCATCCGGTTTAATAAGAGAGTCTGCCTTATCAATGGGCTCTTTGTATCTCCCGTCCTTCCTACTTCCAGCTCTCCAGAGGGGCCAGCTTCTTCCCTGCTCTGGAGATGTGCCGCTCCTCGCCTATTCTCTTCCCTTTCTTTGAAACCCTCTCCTCTGCTCTCCCTTTCCCTCCCTCTCCTCTCTCCACCACCACACCTTCTTCCTGCTACAGTGGCCTGTGCAGCCCCATCCGATCCCAGCCAGCACACCTTCCTCAGAGCCTGTCCTGGGCCTACCAGTCTGGTCTGCTTCCCCAGGCCCTGCCATGCTGCACCTGCCATCTCGTGCCTCTTGTCTGGCCCCCACTCTACACGGTGAGCCCCCCGGAGGCTGTGAGTGTGCTGGGAAATGGGGCGGTTCTGCCCCTAATTCTGTGGGCACCTTCCTCGCTGCCTGCTGTAATCCAAGGGCCAACAGGGTACCCAGGACCAAGTAGAGGAGGCAGAGTTCTTCGTGCTGAGCTCTAGTGAACAAAGGAATGCAGAAAGGTGTTGGCTCAAGACATATTCTGCACTTCTCGTGCTTCCTGCCACATGAAGGACTGTGGTTTTTTTTATTTATTTGTATTTTTTAATATATTTTATTGATTTTTTACAGAGAGGAAGGAAGAGGGATAGAGAGTCAGAAACATCGATGAGAGAGAAACATCAATCAGCTGCCTCCTGCACGCCCCCTACTGGGGATGTGCCCGCAACCAAGGTACATGCCCTTGACCAGAATTGAACCCGGGACCTTTCAGTCCACAGGCCAACGCTCTATCCACTGAGCCAAACCGGTTTTGGCAGGACTGTGGTTTTTAATTGCAGTGACGCTCAAGCCCCATCTTTTCCCTCTCACTCCTCCTCGGGAGGAAGAGAGGCTGCTGAATATGGGCTAAGGAAGACATGCGTGTGCAGCTCAGCCATCCTGGGAGCCACTCGCTCACAACACGAGGAGCCACTGCTCTGCTCCTCTCCTCTCTGCAGCTCCGAAGGGCGCGCCCAGGTCCGAAAAGACCTGGGAAGGACTTACCATCCTCCCAGCCGCGTCCTCCGTTTAACGCTGATCAGTAACAAAGCTGCTCGAACCCTCTGTCTGCCTTCTCCTGTAATGTGTTAGCGGCTCCGCACATGAGTGGAGAGGAGCGTTTACTTATGGCACCCCTCCAGTCCCAGCAGGAGGCATGAGCTTTTTATTTGTGACGAGAAGCATCAATTTTTTTTTTTAAAGCTAGAAGCCGTGCTCTCGTGAATGTGGAACCTTTGAAAAATACTGCGCAGGAAGCAATCTGATTGGGCTCGGTGATCTGGCAGGCGCCGGTGGAGCTTCTGCTCAGTCTACGGGCTGCACTTGACACTGTGAGGGACACAGATGAATAAGAGCAATTCCAGGTCTGTCGAGAGCTCCCGGTCTATCAACGGAGACAGACACGCACATAAATAACCCGGATTCAACAGCAGGCTGTGAGAGGAGCTATCGCAGGGGAGTGAACAACATACTACAGAGTTGGGGGGAGGGGAAACCCAGCTTCAAGTAAGGGCTTTGGGGAGGCAGGCTTGTAGGAGAAGGAGGAATCTGACCTGGGCCAGAGGAAGAAATGGGTTGGGATGTGCCTGACCGAGGATTCACCTGGGGCAAAGGTAGGGGTCAGAGGGACCCTGATACGGAACAAGGAAAGACCATGGAATGTGGTCACCAGGAGCTTTATCCAGGTTAAAGTGCTGGGATGAGAAATTCCCTAAAGGAGCGCTCATCTCTGAAAGTTCTGGGGTGAGGAATATTCCCTAAAGGAGCGCCTATCTCTTTAAAAGCTCATGGGTGAGTTGGTGGCCAAACTGTAACGACCTGGTGGAAAAGTTTATTGCCTTTTAACGTTATCTGAGGCTGTTCCTTCCGTTCCGGGTCTCGCTCACCCACCCTTTTGCCTAGACTAGGGGAGTCTTTTATTGGTGTCTCCAGACATCTGCTCGTTAAGACTTTCCTCTGAATAGCTGATCTAAGTAGAAGGCACTTCCTCTGACAAGTGATGTTTTGTATCAGTGTGTGTTCCATGTTTATTGAGATGGGAAGAGGTAGTTTTCTGGTTCACATCGCCATGGCCCATGACCCCTCTCACATGTACCAAGGTATGAGAGAGAGGTCAAGAGTGGGGACCATAAAAGTGACCAGAATCACCCCAACCCACAGGATTCAGGCCTCCAGCATGCCCTTTGCCCTGAACCACTAGCTTCTCTTACGCATCCTGGCGGACACTGGTTGTGTTTTTCCCACCTAACAGCTAGTCCCTTGTCTTTCTGACGGTGCCTGAGTCTCCGGTGGTGGATTTCTTCTCTCTGGCCACAGAGATTCATTCGGGAAAGGAAGTCGAGCCTAACGCACTCCATTAGGAAACATTGCTGAGACTCGGCCCCACTGTGTGAAAGAGGGGCGCTCTCTTCCCTGGGGATGCGAGGCTGGTGGGTTGGAAGCCGAGAGCTTGCTCACGCAAGGAGGAGCTGGCCTAGGAAATCACAGAGGGAAACAGACCAAACTACGGAGAGAGAAAGGTGCCAAAGGACATCATCTGTGGCCTATATTCAACCCCACAGGAAGCCAACATTACTGACATGTTTTTAAGTGACATGGGCTGATTCTTTCCCGGTAGGACTCATGTTGGTTTGAGTTAGGTCTCCATCAGTTGCAATGAGAAGAGTACCAGGAACTTCTCCCAGATGGTGCATAGCATCCGAAACATCTCTTCTCATCTTCTCATCTTCTTACGGCTCCTCTTTCTTCATCTCATGGTTCCACTTTCATCTTTAGATTTGATGCCAGGATGCCTCACTTAGCTACTTTCTGAACTTCCTTTCCAGACAAGCAGTGACACTGGGCCATGTTCCTTGCTCTGGGTCCTAGGAACCAGGGTGAGGGCTGGAAATGGGGTTGGGTTGTCCTGTGAGCTTCTGAGCACAGAGTCAAGGTACCACTGGTAAGCAGCATCTGGACTCTACGTGGGATCATACTTACAGAACTTAGGTACTTACAGAACACACTACAAGCTCACAGCAGCATCAAACCCAAGGCCCCAAGTAGCCTGGGCACTGGGACAAGAACCAGAGAGATCGAAGGAATTAGTCCAGGATGGTGAGTACAAGGATGGAGCCTGTGGGTTAGGGTCTGCTTAGTGAGTGGAAACAGAGGGACTCAGAGAACGTTCTTGGAGGATTTCTCAGGAGATAGCCTGAAATGGTACCTAAGCGTCATCAGTCTTACAAAGCCAGACTGCAGAGTGGGAGATAGAGTAAAAGAACTGGAGCTTCATGCCTAGAATCCAGGAGGATCGTCAGGGGACTAGTGACAAGGAAATCCAGGGGAAGCCCCCCATTCTCATACCAGTGACTGTGGCCTCCATCCTGGTGGGAGAGAGAGAGAGGGAGGCGGCCTCAATGCCACGTGGGAAGCTGCTTTTGCAGATGAAGGAAGGAGATTCTGAGTTAGATTAGATGTTCTGAGTTAGACTTCAGTGTTCTGAGTTAGACTTAGAGGTTCTGAGTTAGACTTTAGATGTTCTGAGTTAGACTTAGAGGTTCTGAGTTAGACTTTAGATGTTCTGAGTTAGACTTTAGAATTCCTGAGTTAGACTTCAGATGTCCTGAGTTAGATGAGTGGAAATTCATGCACTGGATGACTTGAAGATCCAGCCAGAGGGCTGAGCTGACGGTTTAGAGTTAGGGGTCATTCCCCTGAAAAAAACAAAGCGAGGCTGTGAGTGTGGCTGATTCTTTTAAAGGGGAAAGTGCCAAGAGAATCTGGCCCTTGATTCTTTCAGCTGCTTTCTGAAAGACTAGCAATCCATCTCAGAGACAGCACATACACCTCAAAAATACCCGGTGATTTAGGAGGAAACAGAAGCGGAGAACAGGATCTAATTGGCTGCCCATAATGGCTCCCTTTGGGGAAAGAATCAGACCCCGGCTCCAGCTCACTGTGACCCAAAGCTGCTCCCCTCCGAGGGACCACACGCAGACTCGGGCTCTAAACCCAATTGAGAAAAATAATAATAAAAAAAGGCAACCGCAGCCAGAGAACATCACTCACATTTTTTATCTTTTATTTGCAACTTCGTGGCAGAAAGCCTTTCTGCAGGCAATCGCGGCGGAGGGCCTGTGCGGGCTGGCAGGGCCGCATGCGTAGATCACTCACGGGTACTGATGACAAGGGAAGAAGCGCAAGGAGCTGCAGAAACGACCACCGGCTCATTTATCACTGCCCTCCCCTCCCGTGGCCCCTGCTCTCCACCGGCCTTTCTCTCTGACAATATTTCCCTCTGATATTTCTCAGAGCAGTTTCTCAAGCCTTCTTTAGTATGAACCTACTGTGTGCCAAGTTATACCGAGAGAGAGAGAGAGAGAGAGAGAGAGAGAGAGAGAGAGAGAGAGAGAGGAAGAGACAGAGAAGGAGGAGAAGGAGGAGGAGGAAGAAAAAGAGGAGGAGGAAGAGGAGGAGGAGGAGGAAGAGAAGGAAGGAATAGAGGAGGAAGAGGGAGATGTGGAGGAGGAGGAAGGAGAAGAGAAGGAGGGGGAGGAAGGAGAAGGAGGAGGAGGAAGGAAAAGAGGAGAAGAGGAGGTTGGAGGAGAAGAGGAAGAGAAAGGAGAAGAGGAGGAGGAGGGAGAAGAGGAGGAAGAGGAGGAGAAGAAGAAGAAATGGTTTCTGCCTCCAGGTTGCTCAGAGGCAAACAGGACACCAGATAAAACACAACCCGCTTGCTGCCACCCCGTAAGCCAGCGCAGTTAAGGCAGTGATGGAGACATCCGCTCAGTCTTGTTGACAGAGAAGATTTCTCCCAGGAAGCGATATTTCATGTGTGAGTGGGGATATGACAGGAAAGAGAAGTAGGAATTTTTGAGTCAAAGGAACACGGTAGAAGGGCCCTCCTAGTAGGGGAATAACATCGCACAGTTACTTTGCTACACCCACCGACCTACCTACAAACTTATTAAACTCCTAGACGTGGCACCAGGCGCCAGGGAGACAGAAACAAATGAAACGTACACACATTGGCGCATGCTCTTTTCAGAACGCATTTTCTCTGCCCCCGAGACAATGCTCTTACACATTTTTCTTTGTCTGGCTTGGACCCGGTTTCTATTGACACTTTAAAAAATATGGATTATTCTCAGTTCAGAGATGGCAAAATTGAGTCTCTTTCTAATAGGAACAAACCATTTTGCAGCGAGGTGATGGTGTGGCGGGGCGCTTTCTCCCTATTTCTGAAAACGTGCTGTTTTCTTTCTAGGGAATGAATGACCTCCCTCGCCCAGGCAGAGGGACATGCGGGGATGGTTGCGGTACCTCTGGATACCAGAGCAATTAGAAGCCCTCCGCTCGGTTGCCCGGGGAGATGCGATTTCAGTGCTGTCACATGGAATCGTGTCTTGGTCAGGAGGCAGCGGCGTTTGAAATGACAACGCCAGCCCTCTGCCCCGCGCGCCAATGTAAAAATAGGCCCATGGCTGCGGGGCGCGCAAGGAATGTCACCTTTGCTTCTCAGTGTTCCGCTTTTCTCCTTCTCACTCCCTTCCTGCCACTCTTGGAGCCTGCACCGTCCACAGACGAAGTCAAGATCCCGGGAAACAGTCGAGCTCTGTGCTGTTTGGTGTCCTGCGCCATCATTGTTGTGGGTCAGTTCGTCGCCTTCCAATAGCCAGACAGAGTAGGCTGGGCCAGGAGACACCTCGAGGAAGCGCAGGATTCATCCAGCTGCTTTGGAGTCAGGACACTAGGCCAGGAGCACTTTCAGCTCCCGGGGCCTGGGTTCTGGTCCTCCCGAGTGGCTACTCAGAGGGAATTTGGTCAATAAAAAGCAAGAACACCCTCTTGCTTCTCCAGGGGAGTTACCCAACAGCTGGACCGAATTTTAGACTAGATGTTGTGACTAGATGTTGGGACATCAGGGGGACACAAGTCCCAGGAGCCTCTGCAGCAATCCTGGGGGAATGTCAGCACCTCCCATCCTTCCACTGTCCACCTCGCAGTATCTCCTGACCTTGATCTTCTCTGGTTGCTTCCACTTTTCGTCCAGGCTGGGAGGCTTTATGTCTTGAACCCAACCTCTAGTCAGCGTCCAGGCCCCAGTGATTCTTTCATTGTCATCTCTCTCCTGTCCAAACAACCCTGCTTGCTCCTTCCCACGCCCTCTACCAAACTCAACCGTTTGCTCCCTCTTACCAAGATCACGTTGCCTATCTGCCTCTAGACACTTTTGCTCAACTCATACTTCCCATGGCCCCGAGATTTCCTGTTCATAGGGTTTATATCTTTCCTATTAAAAACAGCCCCCATTGCCGAAACCGGTTTGGCTCAGTGGATAGAGCATCGGCCTGCAGGCTGAAAGGTCCCAGGTTCGATTCCAGTCAAGGGCATGTATCTTGGTTTCGGGCACATCCCCAGTAGGGGACGTGCAGGAGGCGGCTGATCAATGTTTCTCTCTCATCAATGTTTCTAACTCTCTATCTCTCTTCCTTTCTGTAAAAAATTAATAAAATATATTTTTTTAAAAATGGCCCCCGCTGCTCAAAAATGCCTCATCTTCAGGAGGGAATCTGGAACTTTTCACCTTCTTCCCTCCCCCTGCTCTGCCTCCCTCCGCCCACCTAGGGCTTCTGATTCCACATGTGGTGGCTGCTTCCTCTCCACCATTTGTCTGGCTGCCTCAGGCAGCCTTTCCTGTGCCCTTGAACCCAGCTGGGAGGCCCCCAGTCTGAAAAAGAGGCCCCCCCACCCATCTGGCAGAGTCTCCCCAATGTCATGTGTCACATATCACTGTCGTAAGCCCTCTAATATGACACCAGTGCCGCTGGCCTTCCCCTCCATCCAGAAGCAGCTTCAGATACTTAAAAGGACAAATTAGCTTGAAACTGGGGCTGGCCACAGCAGTCTCGGTGACAGCTATTTCAGCAGGCAGGAGAAAATTAACTCCAGCTTATTTAGAGTCAGGACACTAGGCCTGGAGCAAATCTGACATCTACGACCCACTTTCAGCTCCCGGGCCCTGGGTTCTGGTCCCCCCGAATGGCTACTCAGAGGGACTTTGGATCATAAAATGCAAGAACAATCTTGAGGAGGAAAATATATGGGGAAAGAGCTTGTGGAAATATACCGTGGACCCTAAGTGATCCCTGTTTAATTACTTACTGAACAACAATCATTTGCAAGAAGCCTGGGACATGTTACCTCATTAAATCTTCCTCACGACCCCATAGAGTACGTAATTTTGTGTCCTTATGCTAGACAAAGAAACTAAGGTGCGAAATTTAATCACATTCATGCAGATTTATGAATGAAGAAGCTGAAACTGAAACTAGGTTTGTGTACTTCCCACATTAGTATTATTCTCAATGCCAACAGTGAGAGTCCTATTCCATCCTTCTTTGAACAAATATGCCGAATGTTTACTGAGTCCCTCTAATGGCACACGGTCCTGTATTCGGGATCAGCCATTAAGGGTGAAGAAGGTGTCAAGGAGGTTAACGTTCTCAGTGTCAGAGCAGGCACCCGGGGGGAGGCAGGCAATTAGGATACAGACTGACAGTTATTTTGACAAGGCAAACACAGCATGTTGCCTTGTTAAGTGATGCTTTTGGGAAGGAATGGTGTCGAAGCTGACACCTGAAGGATGCGTAAAAGCGAGGAAAACAAATGACAAGTCATGATGGTCCCAAAGAGAAACCCGGACAGAGGGGAGCGGATGGAAGGCAGGGAGTGACTGTTGTGGGGGGGCCGGATGCAGGGAGGAAGTGGGGCAGCGGGAGGCAGTGATGGAGGTCCAGGTTGTACGTTGGAGGACCATGGAGAGGTGTTGAGGGATCATGGCTGGACAACCACTCTGGGATTAAAAGGAGAACAGGTGGGAAGGAGACAAGCAGGAAGGCGGGGCTAATTACCCAGACCGATGCTAATACAATGTGGAGGAGAGTCAGCACAGGGAAGAGTGGAAGATTTGAAAGTGTTTGGAAGTTGACTTGACAAACAATGACCGAACCAATGTCTTCAAGAGTCACCTGAAGAATTTCTCTCTCTCTCTCTCTCTCTCTCTCTCTCTCTCTCTCTCACACACACACACACACACACACACACACCATCTTCCACGAGGCTCTGAGAACTGATTGCCACCTGCCTCATTCTCCTTCCTGCCTCTGCCTTGCAGAGCTCTGAGCCTTCCTTCTCAGCCATTATTCCCTGCTCTGTCCTCTGACCGTGGGTATCATATTTCACTTTTCCTTTTAGCACCAGTTCCTGGTTCTGCCCCCCTTCCCTTTCGGACTTTTTTTTTTTTTACAGAGAGGAAGGGAGAGGGATAGAAAGTCAGAAACATCAATGAGAGAGAGACATCGATCAGCCGCCTCCTGCACGCCACCTACTGGGGATGCACCCGCAACCAAGGTACATGCCCTTGACCGGAATCGAACCTGGGACCTTTCAGTCTGCAGGCCAATGCTCTATCCACTGAGCCAAACCGGTCTCGGCCCTTTCTGACTTTTTGACAATAGCTAAGTGGCTCTGGAACCCGGAGAGCATCAGTGGTCTGCATTGTGGAAGGGCTGTTAGGAGTACATCAGAGTCATGGCTCCCGGAGAGAATTTTAGGAAAAGCCCTGATGATCATCCCTCACCAAAATGTAGGTTAAACGGCTCTCAGAGAGAAGTGGTGCTGATGGAGCTCCTACTGGGTACCAGCCTCTTCCTGTGTGACTATTTCATTTAGTCTCTGCAGATGGGGGATTTTACATTGCTTACTCACGGGAACACCGCTCTGTCCAGGAAGGTCACAAAATGGTGTCCTCAAATTGTCTTATACAGCCGAAACCGGTTTGGCTCAGTGGGTAGAGCATCGGCCTGTGGACTGAAAGGTCCCAGCTTTGATTCCAGTCAAGGGCATGTATCTTGGTTGCAGATACATCCCCAGTAGGGGACGTGTAGGAGGCGGCTGATCGATGTCTCTCTCTCATCAATGTTTCTAATTCTCTATCCCTCTCCTTTCCTCTCTGTAAAAAAAATCAATAAAATCTATTTTTTTTTAAATTGTCTTATATAGACCATGGTTGCACTGTTAACTGGACAGAAGCTCATATGATTCTTTCTTAAGGTTTACATGCAGCAACATAGGACCAAGTACCTAACACTCCGTATGTTCTCGAAGTACCAGCTCACTGCCTTCTGCACTGCAGCCCTTTCTGCAAGCGGGGTGTTAACTTCAGTTACCCCTAAGCCTGTCTCACCCTATGAACTTGGCTTTCTGATGGGAAAGGATGAGGACAGCAGAAAGTGGAGGTACATGTAGGTGTGTATTCTTGTAACAGACAGGCACGTGGGCTGCACGTCACCTTACCTGCAAGATGTGGGGGCCCAGCTGTCAGAGATAAGCACAGGAGGGGGGTCGGACCAGCATGGGAGTGAAAGTGACCATTGAATAGGCTCCAGAATGTGTAGGAGTAAGAATTCCTGCTGAGAGAACTCATCTCTTTAAAGGCTGAACTGGATCTTAATGAAATCAGCAAATAGGATGGAACTTGGGGTAGAGACATATGTCAAATTTCACACACACAATGTATAGGCATGTGTCCGTCTGTCCCTCTACCCGTCTGCCCGTCTCTCACCAGCCATCAGAGAATATCAGCATTACTTGCTCTCCCACCTCCTATGGGGAGCGAGGGGTTTTGATTTACTTTTTTTTTTTTTTTTGCTGTATTTTTTTTTCAACTTTACCAGAACTTGCCTTAAGCCTCTCCCTTCAAATATTTGCATTCAGAAGCTAAAAAGAAATCCAATGGGACATACATTGTTTTTGGTTTCCTGAGATCCCTCAGGCAGTGGTTGAAGCTGTGGGTGAGGTGGGGATGGGAAACAGCTTTTAACTCGTGTTCAAAGCTCAAACTCAGAGACACTGCAAAGCTTTTGGGGTGCGTTCCTCCGTTTCTGGTCTCCCCGGCCTGGTCCTCCTCTGGCAAAGGTACAGAGCTACAGGAGTTCAGAACTTGAGGGAACTTGGATGTGGTCTTACGTAACTGCACTTATTAGAGAAAAGGAAGGTCAGGTCCAGTCCAGAGTGAGCAGGTGACCTTCCCAAGGTCACATAACTACGAAGTGGCCGAGCTGGAAATGAGCCCGATCACTTAGTTCTGATGCTGGAGCAAAACTGATGCCTCTGCTTACGCTGCTTCCCTGCTTGGTGTGAAACCCACGGTGCTCACACCTTGACCTCTAGCTCCCCTCCCCCACCTCCCATTGCCCTTCCTTCCCCTTCTCCCAGCTCCTAGGACCGTAGGGATCCTGAACCAGCCCCAGCCCCACGATGACCCCAAGGTCAGAGGCTTCACCATCTCCGCTGACCAAGTCACTGGCCCTCTTTCTGCCTTAACTTCTCTGAACCCAACGACAGTGCTGTTTCTTCCCTCCTCTTCATGGCGACCCATGTGGCCGGAGTTCATGGAGGGAAGCCTTCTTAGTGTTCAAGTTCAATTCCCTCCTAGGTGCCCCCGGCATTCTGGGTGATGCACATACATAACCCAGGACAAGGATGCTCACTTACAGTCCAAAGTCATGTGACCCCCGCCTCCCACCGCTCGCTCCCTGGCGCATGCACTTCCTGTCCCTTCCACTGACTTAGAGGGACCTGGAACTCAGATTCAGGGCGAGAGTATGAATGACTTCCGGCAGGGGTGACTGAGTTGAAAGTTGCCGTCGGAGTATGAGTCAGTGGAGCCTGGATTCGTATCTTACCATTTTCCACCTGGTTAATGGTAACCCAGTTCTGTAGCCCCATGGAGTGTCCGTTTGGTCTTCTGTAAAACGGAGCTAATAATCGCGGCCCTGCCAGTGCTCAGGCAGGTTACAGGATGTCACCTTTGTAGAGTTTCCTCCACGCCCCCTGGCCCCGGGGTGACGCTCCGGTATTGGAGTTCTCTCCATCGGGAGAGCTGGGATGGGGCGAGTTGTAGGGCTGGGGATTCCTTCTCCCTGGAAGGACCTGGTTCAGCTGGGCTCCTCTTTGCCTTCAGGCCACGGGCTGCTTTGAGAGTGACTTTCGTGGGTGACTCCAGGAAATCAGACTGGATCTAATTTACAACGGGGCCGCTGTGCCCGCTCTCCGGAGTCGAAATGCCCCGCTGTCCGCTGTCCCTGGTGCTCGCAACCCTCTCGGAGGGTGGACCGAACCAGGTGTGCAGGGAACTTTTGTTGTGTTGGCGGCAGTTTATCCAGCTCGGATGAGACTCTGGCCCCGCGTCCCTGTCCTCACCCCGGGAGCGGAGGGAATTGTCACTTCTGTGAGTGCTTGGAGCGCTTTGCCACCTTTGTTGTCACCAAAAGATAAACAAGACATAATTTCCATGTTATTGGTCTAGTTCCTGGTTGTGTCTTCCCTTTTCTTCTGGAAAGAAAAGGAGAGCAGGGCCGCGCACCCGGCTCGGGATGAGGACGCAGCTGTGTCCTCAGGTGTCTTATCAAGACCGTGGTTGCACCGAAACCGGTGTTGCTCAGTGGATAGAGCATCGGCCTGTGGACTGAGGGGTCCCAGGTTCCATTTCGGTCAAGGGCATGTACCTTGGTTTCAGGCACATCCCCAGTAGGGGGCATGTAGAAGGCAGCTGATTGATGTCTCTCATTGTTGTTTCTGACTCTCTATCCCTCTCCCTTCCTCTCTGTAAAAATCAATTATATATATATATACATATATATATATGAAATTCTTATCTAATAGCTTCTTAAAAAAACAAAAAAAAGACCGTGGTTGCATGGGTTCCTGGACAGTGCGGTGCAGGGGCCAGGTCTTACTAAAAAAATAAGTTTCAAGCAAAAATTGATTAATGAGACCTTTTTCTTTGTCCTCTTTTACTTGGGGGACCCCGGGGATGGGATGGGGGTGGGGTACAGAGCATAAAAGAGAGAAATCTGGAAAAGCCGATGCGGATTTCAAGCCTCCCCCTCTGTCCACACCCCAAGCTGCTGTTTAGGGAGGAAGGATTGAAGCTGGAGCTGCTTAGCGTGCCGGTACCTGTGCTCTCAGCGTTGCATGCGCTAACCTTCGGCTTGCCCACGGTGAGAAGAAGACTCCCTGCAGCGGGAGAGCCTGGTTATGTGGTAAAATAAGGAACTGAGAGCCTGGTCCGTGTGGCTCACTTGGTTGTGCGCCTAGAAAACCCTGGTTGATGGGTTGATTCCTGGTCAGGGCGAATGCCAGCACTGTAGGCTCCATCCCCAGTAGGGGGCGTGCAAGAGGCAACCAATCTATGTTTCTGTCCCTCTCCCTTCCCCTCTCTCTCTCAAATCAATAAAAACATATTTGAAAAATAAAGAACAGTGGTGTAGGTCCAGGTAAACTCTGCATCAGAAACATTGTGAGTTCAGCCTGGGCATCTTTTTATTTTTATCTTTAAAATAATCTCGTCAAGGTCGTTCTCCCCCCCCACACACACTGAAGTGTGAAAAACACCAGCACCCACTCTGCTCAAAACACAGAAGACACAACTGTTGGCTTCCCCCACAGCTGGACTAGACGCTAATTTGGCTCAGTTTGAAAAATTAGTAATAATAAAATTATTATTAATAATTAATAACAATAGTGTTATTATTATTAATTAATAATAATAAAAGGTAAAGACATGCTTTATAAAAACCTTGCATCTTAAAGCCTCTGTCTCTTGATTTTCATGTATGTGGTTCTCTCTCTCTCTCTCTCTCTCTCTCTCTCTCTCTCACCAAATGTTCCAAATGGTGCTGCGATTTTGAGCGGATTCCCTGAGCTCCTGCCTCTGCCCAGCTCCAGGGAGAAGGGGAGGTGGGAAGGAAGTTCCAGGGCGGGGCCTCCCGGGCCAGGAGGCTCTCTGTGCCCCTGGCCTTGGCCTCTGCGGTGAGCCCGCTCCTTCCCAGCTGCTGTGGCGGTTGTTAGCCACACAGCCTCCCTCAGCGTCCCCGCCGGAGCCCGCTCTCCCTCTCCTGGCTGCCAGGCGCCTCACCACGTGCTCGACTTCCTCCTGTCTGCTTCGCGGTGAGTCCGGTCCAGTGAAATGTCATGTGTGTGATGCTCTCCGCTGCCTGCGCACATGGACTAGCTCAGTCATCCTCAGGATGTGCCCCAGCCGGCACCGAGCCTCTTCGAGGTGTCAGGAAAGGCGCTGAGACTCCAGAGGTTGAGCCACTCCCCAGGATTGGGAAACTGGGAAACCGGTTAGGGCTGGAGGCAGATGGTCTTTTCCGTCCCACTGTTTTTCATCTAAGTTTTATGGCCCTTCGTCAAACTATACACTGGGAACGTTAGGCGGCTCTACATGCCAGAAGCACACTGGATACATAGCTAAGATCTCAGGCTCCAGAGCCTCTTCCACTGAGAAATTTCTAGTATTTTTAGATAGTAAATCAGGTTTAAGAACAACCTTCAGCCAAAACTGGTTTGGCTCAGTGGATAGAGCGTCGGCCTGCAGACTGAAGGGTCCCAGGTTCGATTCCGGTCAAGGGCATGTACCTTGGTTTCGGGCACATCCCCAGTAGGGGGCATGCAGGAGGCAGCTGATCGATGTCTCTCTCATCCATGTTTCTGACTCTCTATGCTTCTTTCTTCCTCTCTGTAAAAAATCAATAAAATATATTTAAAAAAATAAATAAAAACGACTTTCAGCTAACGTTGCTGTGGTCTGAATGGCTGTGTCCCCCCGAAGTCACATGGTGAAACCCCTATTTGGAGATAGAATCATTGTCGATGTAATTGGTTCAGTGAAGACGAGGCCCTGCTGGAACAGGCTGGCCCCTAACGCCCGCTGACGGGTGTCCTCGTGAAAAAGGAAGTTCCCTCCTCTCTGGGATGGAAGACAGAAGGCAACAAACGAACAGACAGACTCCTAGACCCCGACAGCAGTCCGGTGGTTACCAGAGGGAGGGGTGGGGAAGGAAATGAGGGTAACGTTTCAATTGCATGGGGACAGAGGGAGGTCAGACTTGGTGGCCAGCACACAATACAGCACACAGATGCCGTGTCACGGGCTTGTGCACTTGAAACTTCTGTAATGTGTTCACCAATGCCACCTGATAAATTTCATTCACCGTATTTTCCGGCGTATAAGACGACTGGGCGTATAAGATGACCCCCAACTTTTCCAGTTAAAATATAGAGTTTGGGATATACTTGCCCTATAAGACGAGCCTTCGTGTATAAGACGACCCCCGACTTTTGAGAAGATTTTCCTGGGTTAAAATGTCGTCTTATACGCCAGAAAATATGGTAGTAAAAAATACTCAGAATACAATTTTTAAAAAGGGAGTTTGGGTGCAGGTGCATATACAGGGCCGATGTCATGAAAAGACACAGGGACAAGATAGCCATCTCCAAGCCAGAGGCAGGCCTGAGCGCGGTCCTTCCCTCGTGATTCCCAGAGGAAACAGCCCTACTGACACTTCGAGTTTGACCTAATGGCCTGCGGATCTGCGAGAGAATGACTCTCAGTCTTGCGAGGCACCCAGCACGCGGCTCATTGAGATGGCAGCTCGAGCCAATAAAAGCAGATCTTCCTTTCTCGTCGGGGTGCACTTAGGAGTGTGAGGCCGTCTCTGACCCAGGCTGGGAAACACTGAAGGAGGAGAAAGAGGGAAGACACCAGTTTGGTATTATTTCCGGTTCTGGTTTCCCTCTCCAATCTATCTGCTGCCACTTAGCAAAACCGCCCTCAGCCACCTGCTCTCTGCGCTCTGCCCAGGGCTTTTCGTTGTTCCAAGTGGGAAGGACAGGGCAACTCGAGCTCACTCAGTCCTGACTAGAACCCCAACTGACAGTTTGGGGGTTTGCTGCTTCCTCTGCTTGCTTAGATTTTCAGGGTGATTTGAAGGAAAGGACCGTCTGTTGTTCCATCATTGTATCATGAAATGGAAACAAGCCGAAACCGGTTTGGCTCAGTGGATAGAGCGTCGGCCTGCTGACTGAAGGGTCCCGGGTTCAATTCCCGTCAAGGCATGTACCTTGGTTGCAGGCACATCCCCAGTGGGGGTCGTGCAGGAGGCAGCTGATGGATGTCTCTCTCTCATCGATGTTTCTCTCTATCCCTCTCCCTTCCTCTCTATAAAAATCAATAAAATATATTAAAAACAGAAAAAGAAATGGAAACAGGGCACTTCCACTCTCCTCTCCTTCTGCAACTGCCCAGTGGAGCGCTGTTAACACCTTCTCGGTGGAATTTTTCATTTCTGTGTTCATTCTGCTCATCTTTTAGGCTTGTGGGCCTTCTGGGCAGCGAGGCGACAAGAGTGAATTATCTTTCTTCCCTTTGGATGATAATGGAGAGGGGCAAGGCGTGCGGAAGGAGCCTGATCCTGTTTATCTGGGTTTCATTCAAGTCGATTTTATAGATGTTTATTGATCATTTTTTTCATAACTTGACAAATGACACTAACGGAATAAATCAGACGTGGCTCTTTTCCGTAAGGAGTTCAGGCAAGAGCCTGATACCCTCAATTTGCAGAATAAGAATCATTAGACAGATGTTGTGTGGATATTTTGGGGGAAAAAGAAATAAGAAAGCATTTTGTCAACAGAAGGTGTCATGCCAGTGAAGGGTAACAATATTTTATTTGTCCTAAAAGCAAATAAACTTACGTCTTCTTTTGAGCTCCGAGAGGAGGCGGAAATAGGATTTGGGGGTTTTGATGAGTAACACTGCGCTTTCTCTCCCCAAATCCCTTCAGATTTGTCCCCACCTCTTCGCAACCTAACATTTCAAGGCAAAAGCATTCTGTCATTTCTAGTCTGGAATTGTCCAGCAGCCTCCACTGCCCTTGGCCTTCGGGGGAGGGGCCCCAGCCTCAGGAAGTCCCTCTAGAAGAACAGGGACCGGACCCACACACAATGGCCCCCCACAGCAGGAGAACATGACCTATTCAGATGCAAGAGAAAACTGCTAGGCCTGGAAGGCATGGCCTCTGTGATAGAAACTTGTCTTGGCTCTTTTTAAAATATGTATATATTTTATTGATTTTTTACAGAGAGGAAGGGAAAAGGATAGAGAGTTAGAAACATCGATGAGAGACATTGATCAGCCACCTCCTGCACACCCCTAACTAGGGATGTGCCCGCAACCAAGGTACATGCCCTTGACCGGAATCGAACCTGGTACCCTTCAGTCCGCAGGCTGACGCTCTATCCACTGAGCCAAACCGGTTTCAGCATTGTCTTGGCTCCTGAAGCTACCGCTGTCTCTTGGAGCTTTCCTTCCCCGACTCTCTAGCTGCCAGTGCAGGACTCCCTGCTCTTCAGGGAATTGCGGGCGCTTGCTCTGTGCTGATGGCACAAACAAGATGGTGTGGGTCATGTTTACAGGGGTTTGAATTCTGATAGAAGATGGTGAAAAGAAGAAGGAAGGAAGGGAAGGGGAGCGAAAGGAAAGGAGGGAAGAAAAGAGGGAGAGATCAGATAAGAGAATTACAATAGAGTGAGATAACGGAGAATCATAGAGAATCATAGGAAATAATAGAGAATAGTAGATACTGTAGAGGATAATAGGGAATAGTAGAGATAATAGAGAATAACAGGAAATGATAGAGACTAGTAGAGATAATAGAGAATAGAGATAATAGAGAAAGTAGAGATAATAGAGACTAGTAGAGATAATAGAGAATAGTAGAGATAATAGAGAATAGTAGAGATAATAGAGAATAACAGGAAGTGATAGAGAATAGTAGAGATAATAGAGAATAGTAGAGACAATAAAGAATAGTAGAGATAATAGAGATAATAGAGAATAGTAGAGATAATAGAGACAATAGAGAATAGTAGAGACAATAGAGAATAGTAGAGATAATAGAGACAATAGAGAATAGTAGAGACAATAGAGATAATAGAGAATAGTAGAGACAATAGAGAATAGTAGAGACAATAGAGATAATAGAGAATAGTAGAGATAATAGAGAGTAATAGAGAATGGTAGAGACTAGTAGAGATAATAGAGAATAATAGAGAATAGTAGAGACTAGTAGAGATAATAGAGAATAGTAGAGACAATAGAGAATAATAGAGAATATAGAGATAATAGAGAATAATAGTGAATAGTAGAGACAATAGAGAATAATAGAGGTCAAGAGCGAGAACATCCCAAGCAAAGGAGAGAGCCATTTCCACGGCCTGTGGGGATCTGGCTCCCTGGGGCTTAGAGTGGGCCGGGGCTGGAAACAGGGCCAGCTGAGGTCATGGAGAGGCTCACTCCTGGAGCACAGGAGGCTCTGACGTCAGCGCAAGGAGTTTGGGTCGGATCCTGCGTGTGATGGGAGCCACTGGTGGTTTTAGGGGAGAAGTAACAAGTGCTGATTTGCTTGTAAAAATGTTCACTCCCGCGGCTTCTCACGGCTTCACGAAGCTGCAGCACAGGCGAGGGGACAGTTGCACTCTGGATGCCACAGGCCCAGCTAAACCCTCTCCGAGTGGAGGAAGGAGACGGGCTGAGAGCACACAGTTAAGGGGAAGGGAGGCCTCCAGGGGAGGATTTCCTATGTGTGAGCACTCCAATGCCTGGGTTGAAAATTTACATACCGCATTTTCCGGCGTATAAGACGACTGGGCGTATAAGACAACCTTCAACTTTTCCAGTTAAAATAGAGAGTTTGGGATATACTCACCCTATAAGATGACATCCGGTGTATAAGACGACCCCTGACTTTTGAGATTTTCCTGGGTTAAAAAGTCGTCTTTTACTGCATCATAATTCCCAAGCTAAGTCCCTTTCTCCTCCCTTTCCTGAGAGTTGAGACTTTGCGCAAACACTGGCCCTAATACGTGGCAAGCGAAGCCTTCAGCAGAGAGACGTGCTTCCAGCTGCGTTCAGAATCATAAAGAGACGTTTCTCCATTTTCAACACTGACCCCAGGAGACGCCGTGGGAATAAAGCAGTGGCCACAGCCGGTCCGATTGTACGTAAAGAACACGCACGCTCCCCCCGTGTGAGGAGGTGCCAGCGGGACTGTACCTGGGCCACAGAAAAGGAAACAGTACATAAGGCGCTGTATTGTGCATGGACGGCCCTGATAAAGAGCAGCTTTGTGACCTCCATAAAGGGCTCCTTTATTTCCCCTTTATTACCTCGGGGGGAGGCGAGGAGGAAGTGTCTCTGTGAAAGGCATTTGTTCAGTGCACCTCTGGGGTGTGGGGAGCAAGCAGCTAGCCGCCTCAGGGTTCTGCCCCGGACTGCACCTTCTCTGTCCTGGGGCCGTTACAGTCAGGCCTTTCTGGAAGTGGATTCCTTCATCCGACCCCGCAGCCAGAAGGCCAGATGAAGCAATCACAAGGCAAAACAGGAAAACCAAATCCCCATTTTTACCTGCTTCGGTGGATTTTTTTAATAACAGCTTTTTCTTTTCATTTTAAGTATGTTTTTATGGATTACAGAGAGAGGAAGGGAGAAGGGGAGAGAGAGAGAGAGAGAAACACCACTGACGAGAGAGAATCATGGATCAGCTGCCTCCTGCTCTCCCCACACTGAGATGGAGCCCACAACCTGGCAGGTGCCCTGATCAGGAATCGAACCGGTGACCTCTTGGCTCGTGGGTCAATACTCAACCACGGAGCCATGCCGCTCAGGCGATAACAGCTTTTTCTTAAATACTTCTCAATTTGGTGTATGCCTTTGGTCCATTTCCAGGGTCCCGTGATAGTTGTGTTGGTCAGTTTTGTCCAGATTTACTTTGATTTTTGGAGAAAGGATTTGCTAAGTTCTTGATTCAGACATTCCAGAAGTAAACAACATTTAACAGTAAATTTTTTTTTAAAGATTGAGAGGGGCAATTAAAATAAAAACCATCCCTTTTTGCTAACAAGAATTCAGAGACGAGACGTTACTAAAGATAGCATTAACATCTTTCTACACTGGGTGATTTGGAAAGAGAAAAAACATGACACAGTTTTGCAGCGGCAGGGAGAGTGAGTGCCTGCCAGAAGGTCCTTATGCAACCAGAGAAAGGCAGAAAAAAAAGCCTAGCAGATCGACTATTGAGGGTCTGAGCAGGGAAATAATTAACATAAAGGCCATGCATGGCTGGTCAGCGGCACATCGCTCTTTGCGACCCCTCTGAGGTCGGTCGCATCCGCTGATTGCTTTCCTGCATCACCGGTTTCTGATTAAAAAGGGATAAAGGATTCCAGTGAAAACGGCGCATCTACAAAGCCTGTATCTTTCTTGTGTCTGTTTCCATCACGATCATCTCTCCTCAGCTCTTTGGCCATAAAGGTGGACGGGTGGCAGTGAAATGGCGTGCAGCGAGCAGCTGCCCTCTGAGTGACTCGGTTAGAAAACAAGAATTGATGCGGGAGCATTGGAGAAACCGGGGGTCTTTGGTCTGAAAGGTGACCGTGGGGAAAGATATAGAGCCAGAGAGATGCACTTACTCTCTCGTCCACCCAGCAGATATTAAGCTCTTACAGGAGCCACATGCTGCAGAGGTTAAGGGAGGCAGAGCCTCATGCCTTCCTGGACTGTAAGCTAGAGGGCGAGGCAGTGACCTCTGTGATGTGCCAGAGGGTACCTGTTTCATGGCCAACGTGCAATGGAGGTGGAAAAGGGGAGGCAGGGAGGAGAGCTGCAGTTTTAAATGGGGGCACGCAGACCTCCCTGAGGGACAGTGTCTGGGCCGAGACCTGGAGAGAAGAAGGGGAGGCGTGCCATGCGAGCGTGTGGCGAAAGGAAAGGCCAGTGCAAAGCAGCGGGTGGCTGGCATGTGAAGCAGGTGGTGTGCCAGGAGCGGGGGAGACGACCGTTTTTCCTGCATTATTATAATCAATCTACAAAACAATATTGACTCATAGCGATTATCATCATCATAAGATGGGAAAAAAAACGAGACGAGAAGACTGTTGCCACGCACAGCCATGTCTGCATCGCCCTCAGGGTGTGCGGGCACATGCCAGCCATGCCCAGGGGTTCTGGGGAGACAAGGGCAGTAGGGGCTCTAATGCTATAGTTAATTATAAAAACAGTATTTATTAAGCGCTTACTATTTATTTGTCACTTTGCTTGGGAATTGTGTCTCATTCAGTCCTCAGAGCGCCCAGTGAGACCGGAATTACTGTTGCCAGTCTCCTGAGTGCCCACTGTCCTGGCTAAGGTCCCCCAGCTAACACCTGGAAGAACAGGGCTCCCCAAAATGCGCCCACACGTCAACACCTGTGCTCGTAATGCGTGTATCACACCGCAGCTTCTGAGAGATGGAGCGGAAGTGAAAAAATACCCGTTCAATGACTATTCTCTGCCTAGGATGAAATGCTTTGATACGATGGGATAGAGATTATAGCATACATTGTGCTCTATGATGCATGCTATTCAGCTTAGAGTTTCGGTATTCTGTATGTGCTCTATGATGCATGCTATTCAGCTTATAGTTTTGGTATTCTGTATGTACTTATGCACATTGGCATACATTGAGTTTAACTGATATTTATTAAGCGCTTACCATATGAGAGGCACTGTGCTAAGCATGTGGCATTTGTGCTCACACTGGATTTTGCCTCACTGGGGGGCATCGTCCTGTGAGTAGAGCTGATGATGTGTGACCTGGGCTACAGTTAATAGATTCTGTTTGTTTTTTTGTTTGTCTGAGAACTCTGGGGGCCTGGCAGAGCTTGACTTTGAACCTGGGGTTATCTGGTGTCAGAGACGATGCTAAGTCAAGGTGCCATATAGAATGCGTCACTCATTAGTGCTATGAATCAATATCCCAGAGAAGAAATTTTATGGACCGAGTAGAGTGATTCAAGGATGAGCCATCCGAGTGTTCCCTAAGGCTGAACCCCGAGTCTCAGCTGAGTCACAGTGGTGCGACCTGGGGCCAGTGGCTTTACCTCTTTCCGTGCCGGGTTTCTTTTTCCATCTTAAAGATGATGATGATAACCGCTATGAGTCAAGATTGTGTTGCAGGTTGATTATAATAATGCAGGAAAAACGGTCGGCAGGTGTCTGGCATGTATTAAGCGCTCAATAAGCATTGGGTAGTACTGCTTCAGTGTAGCATGAGGTCAGCCTTCATATTGCTCACTCTATGACCAGAATACTTCTTGTCTTGCCATCACAAGCTCCTTTATATTTATATTAAAAATATTTCCTCTTCCTGAAACATCACCATGTATCCGTTCATTCATTTCACTGGCACTCCTCGAGGTACTAAGAATGAATAACAGCCTATGAGTTATGCCCTCAGATGACTCTGGGAAAACAGGGGTAGAGAGGTGTAAGATGATATAAAAATCACTGCAAGTCATGGGCTTCATATGGAAGCTTCTCACCCAGCCTTCACAAATGGATAGCGTGAATATCACCTCCTCTCTGAAGTCTTCTTTGATTTATCCATGAAAAAAATAGGTTTATATCCCCAACAGTCACCATCATCTCATTTACTCACTGCAACCACAATATTTAGAAAAATTTCAGTATTAAATTCAGGGGTGTTTGAGACCTAGCATGCTTATTTTGACACCTCCCCTCACTTCTTCTAGGAGTTTAAGATTTTGTACAGGAGCCATTCCTGTTGGATGATCGATAAATAGGTAGATGAAGAGAGGGAGGGAAGCAGGCAGGAAAGAAGAAGAAATGGAAGGAGGGTGGGAGGGATGGAGGGATAAAAATAGGAGAGAAAGAAGGAGAGAGGGAGGAAAGACCTGATGGATAAATAGGAAGAGGGATGGGTAGATGGACGCATCAATGAGTCTAAGAGAAACAGGTGAAGAAGACATAAGTTTCGATGGAGAGTAAGACAGAGAGGAGAGCCTTCATAGCATAAGGGGCGTTTGAGCTGTGGCTACAGGGCGATGACATTCAAGGCCAAGCTCAGAAGTCTGTGTGTGCTGTGGTGGAGGTGAAGGCATTCTAGACAGAGGGAACTGGAAGACAGGCGCACAGGATGGAGTGAGGTACTAATTTGGACCTTCAGACCTAGTGGGTCCTTCATAGGTGAGCTTGCCTGTCTCGCTGAAAGGCGGAAGCGTGATTGAGGACATTATTTTCTCCCTCTCAGCGCGGTGCTAAGTACTTGATTAAAATTAAGAGCGGGCAGACGACGGCAGTGGTGTTTCCTGGGAGCCTAAATCACCGCGTTTTGGCATCTCTGAATTTCAAGGAAAATTGAAATCGCTCCCGTGCTCATTTAGGCCGCGACTGCTTTGCACATTTCCAGAAGAACAATTGAAAACACAGATCTGTCACCTCAGCAGGCGCAGGCTGTGGGATTCTTCCCGCCTCCGCTCTGGTGAATGAGACAGAGTGGGATTAATGACGCCACCTGACATGCCCTTACGCTCCGTTCGTAGCGCTCTCTCCGCAGAAGGATCTCATCCGATCTTCAGCAAAACCCTGGAAACGGGTCCCTTCATTCAGCCGCCAGCAAGCAGCCAGCGAGTAGTGAGACAGGCCCGGTGCTCTCCTCTCTCCTTCCCCTGACCCTCCCGGCTGGAGCTCTTCCCCTGCAGAAGGAAGGCCCTGCCGGTGAAGGGAGGACGGAGCATCTGTTGGAAATGTCCTCTGCCCAGCACTGCCATGGCTGGCATCAGACCGTGCCATTGCCGCTCCTGCAGGTGACTGTCATTGCGTCCACTCAGTGGAAGAGGACCCTGAAGCTCAGAGAGGTTCATCAACATGTTCAAATGGGCCCAGCTTCACAGTGGCAGGGCCAGGCACGTACATCCAGTGACCAACACACATGCCCTTTCTGCCACCTCCCACTGCCGTGATGGCAGAGCATGGGCTCAGAGCGCAGACTGCCAAGTTCAAATGCTGACTGGCCTGTGACCTTGGGGCTGGATCAATGACCGGAGTAGCCGGTGCTTCAGTTCTCTTCTCTGAGATGAAGATGTTGTCAGTATTTCTCTCTCGGAGTTGCTCCAAAGATGACCTGTGACAATACGTGTCCCGTGTTCCAACAGCTCCTTGCGCAGAATCGGCACTAGGTAAATGTCGACTGTTAGCATGTGCGTGCAGGAGGTCACGTGTGTGGAGGAGGTCATGTGCGTGCAGGAGGTCACGTGTGTGGAGGAGGTCATGTGCATGCAGGAGGTCGTGCATGTGACTCAGTTTCTCAGCTGAATATTTAAACCCAGGTCTTGGCCCTCTTTCCCATGCCCATCGCTGCCTGTGTAGACAGGGCTTGAAAATGAGTTTGTGTCACCATCTTGTTAAGGATGATGTAGCAGAGCTGGGGCAGCGTTGGATTGGGGATTGCTTTGGATAATCCTTAGTTTGCCTTTAGTCTTCAGGACTCGGAATTAGGGGGGTGACCCTCAGGGGTTCCCACTTCCAGAAGGCGGAGGAACGAGAGATGTCTGTGCCCAAGCAGCCACCTTGCGGCCTGTCTCGGCCCCCCACTGCTGCTCGGGGCTGCCGAGGGCGCTTGAGCCCAGTGGGATCCCCGAAAAAGCAGCCCTTGGAGTGGCCTTGCTGAGCCTCTCAGACTGCGAGCTCTAAGTGCCCACTCACCCCTGGCGTCCTTGTCATATCTGTTCAAGTGGAAACCTCTTGACAGGTGTCATGAAGGTCATTTCAAGAGCGAATACATGCTTCTTTGTTTCAGAGTCACTTGCTCTGAGACATGAGCCGCGCTGGGTCCCTCCGCCAGCCTCTGCAGCCGCGTGAAGCCATCGGCAGATCCGAAGAGAATGTCAGCTGCTCCGAGGCCTCATCTGTCAGCCTGGCCTCGGTGTGGCTTAGTGTTGGGGGTGGTTCAGTGATCAGCAAACCTCCCTTCCTCCACCACCAATGCCAACAAGTCACGGCTCCTGGGGACGACTTAGGAGAAGCAGACATTCGCCTAATACTTCAGCTGTGTCATCAGGGGGTTAGACACTGACGATTGAGCATAGACTAGAAGAAAATGAGATGATGAGCTGGGCAGGTATTGGAGGAAGAGAGGACAGTCAATGCAAAGGCCCTGAGGTCAGGTGGGGCTGAAAATATTTGAGGAGCTGGCCAAGACCGGTTTGGCTGAGTGGAAGGAGCATCAGCCTGCGGACTGAAAGGTCCCAGGTTTGATTCCCATCAAGGGCACGTACCTTGGTTGCTGGCACATCCCCAATGGGGGTATGTGTAGGAAGCAGCTGATGGATGTTTCTAGCTCTCTGTCCCTCTCCCTTCCTCTCTGTAAAAAATCAATAAAAAATATATATAAAATACTGGAGGAGTTAGCATCCTGAACAAGAGCGATAAGAGCAAGATATGGAGCTGGACTGTTGGGCTTCATGAAACATGAAAGCCAAGGATTACTTTGTGTTCTCCTCCTCAAACAGAATTGAATCTCCCTTCAGGTAGAATCAGAGCCATTTAGGTATATTCTAGTTGTGCCAACATGTCTCACCGCCACATCTTTAATTGAATTAAATCTCCTCTGTCTCACCCTGACAACCATGGCATCCAGAGAACAGAGGGACACTCACAAACGTGCAGAGGCGGGCAGGCAGAGGGCCTGATGCAGACACTGACCGCGAAATTGCTGGTAGCCACCTTTGGAGTGATTCTCCCATCGTTATATAGTGTCAGTGAAGTCCCTGAGGTTTTACGTGACAGAAACCCCACTCAACTGGGTGTCAACAAACTTATGACAGGGCTGGGGGCTGCATGAGGTAGAGTGTGCCTCCCTCTTAGGAGAAGTCAGAGCCAGAGGCCTGTGTATGGCTGAGAGTCCTGGTCAATTGTCTTTGTTTCTCTTTCTGAATCTGATTCTTTATCTACTTTTTCATCTCTCTCTCTCTTTTTAAATATATCTTATTGATTTTTTACAGAGAGGAAGGGAGAGAGAGAATTAGAAACATCAATGAGAGAGAGACATCGATCAGCTGCCTCCTGCACGCCTCCCATTGGGGATGTGCCTGCAACCAAGGTACATGCCCTTGACTGGAATCGAACCGGGGACCCTTGAGTCAACTGGCCGACGCTCTATCCACTGAGCCACACCGGTTTCACTTTCACCTCTCTTTTTCAGCTGGGCACCCTCCGCCCTCCACCCTATTCCATTGCTCCCGTTCTCAGCGTGCATGAAAATAGCAAATGCCAGCTTCCCAGCTTTCCACGCATTTCCCCAGGCTGGTGTTTCTAGCAGGACTCCCTCCTCTCCAAGTGCAAATTCTAAGGAAGGGACTCATCGGCCCAACCCTTGGACCCATCAAGTGTATCCTTAGGATGAGCTCAGGCACCGGAGCTGCAGACGCGTGAATGAAGTGGGGAGGGACACAGCGCAGGAGAAGCAGAGGGAGTAGAGAGGTCCTCATAAGAAGGCAGGCTGCTGAGTAGAAAATAACATTTTCCCTCTGTAATTGTTATATTATATACATATATATGTATGTATATAATATAACAATTATATAATATAGCAACTGAGTATTAGTATTAATATTAGTATTAGTATTATCTGCACAGAGCAGATGAAGAAGAAGAGGCAGAGAACTGAATTTGATCCCTAGAGTTATTAAAAACTAAAAATATGAAATCTTGAGACTACCAGTTTCCTTATGTAGTTTGGTAATTTCTAAAGAGTGCTTACCACAGACATATTTGCCATTAACAACAACACTTATATAATATAACAATTATATAATATATGTGTGTGTGTGTGTGTGTGTGTGTGTGTGTGTGTGTGTGTTTATTGATCATCATTACATTGTGACACATTTTTTACTATTTAGAAGTTTCTTAGAAGGAACTCTATCACATCATTATGCTATACAGACACAGAACTGTTGTGAGTTTTTCCCCACTTCTGCCATTTGAAGTGGATTCTTCCATTGTTATTCTTAAAGATGGTGAGGAATCGCTGCTCATCATCCTCAGCCTGATGGTCGGACCATTGTCCTTGTCAGTCCAGACTAAAGGAGCTCTGTTGTTCAGCCTTGACTCTGAGCATCATCATGGTGATGGCTACCCCCGTGACTATTCCAGCTTCTCCTGTTCAGAATGTGGGCTCGACCTTGGCCACTGGCCATTGGTATTCCGTGCCTCAGCCAGGACAGTTCTGTCAGGAACCTTGTAGGGAAGGAGCCACAGCCTCATGTCAGTGAGCTGCGGGGCCGAAGGTCTCTGGGCGAGGGTCCCAGTTGCTCTCAGTGGGACCCCCATGTGTGCGGCATAGGCTTACACAGACAGGGATTCAGATGTTGGTTCTGCGGCTGATGGGTCCTGGGCCAGTGATGCAGTGCTCTGCCTCTTCTCCCGTCTGCTCTGTGCAGATAATACTAATGGCACCGGGAGAATTACATGGGATGATTCATGTCAAGTACTGAATGAGGTGTCAGATCCGTCAATTGCCCCATAAATCTTGGTTCTCTTCCTTTTTTCTGAATGGAGAACCCAGCAGGCAGCCGCAGGCAGATTCACAGGAAGAAACAGGAAGAAGACCAGCTGTGGTGGATCAGTGGTTGAGCGTCACCCCAGGAACCAGGAGGTCAAGGTTCAATCCCAGTCAGAGCACATGCTCAGGTTGTGGGCTCGATCCCCAGTATGGAGCGTGCAGGAGGTAGCCAAACAATGACTCTCCCTCATCATTAATGTTTCTATCTCTCTCTCTCCCTCTTCCTTCCTCTCTGAAATGAATTAAAAAAATTATATATGGTTCTGATCCCAGGTCTGCAACCATGTAAGTGACCTTGGGAAAGTTTTTTATATCGCACCTCTAATACAGAGCTGGAAAGAAAGATGCACTTGATCCCTAGAGTTATTCAAAACTGCAAAAATATAAAATCTTAAGACTACCAGTTTCCTTATGTCATCTGGTAATTTCCAAAGAGTGCTCACCACAGACATATTTGCCATTCACAACAACACTGGACATATCAGAATACTTCTCATTCACAGAGTACCGCATTTTCCGGCATATAAGACGACCCCCAACTTTTCCAGTTAAAATATAGAGTTTGGGATATACTCGTCCTATAAGATGACATCCGGCATATAAGACGACCCTGACTTTTGAGAAGATTTTCCTGGGATAAAAAGTCGTCTGATGCGCCGGAAAAGACAGTAATGTTTTCTCTGTCTTTCCTGGTATGAAACATCTTCACCCAAACATTCCTGAGCTCTTAAGCATTCGGATTGTTTCTTGCATCCCATTGAACGGCAGAGCCAGAGAGTGAGACAAGAATGGAAAGAATCAGAAGTCCGGGGTGTCCGAGGTGGTTGTGTTTAAACCTCAGAACTGAGCCCCATCATGACCTGCAATAGTGAGGGGAGTCCTGGAGCCGGAGGCAGGGGCGGCACGGAGAGGCAGAGAGGGAAGGGTTAAAGCGATGCCTGTAAGTCACGCACAGCTGGCCTGGAGGCCTATCTGTGCTACCACTTATGAAATGAAGATAACAGCAATTATCTCCAAGGGCTGTTGACAGCATTAAATTAGCTAATGTATGCAAAGTGTTTAACATATGGTGAGTGCTCAGTCAACTGTGGCTGGTGTTACTCACAGAATCAGCCGCTGCTGCAGCCTGGTAGACTGTGCTAGAAGCAGTAGAGGGGGGAGGTGTATGTGTGTGGGGGTGGGTGGGCAAGAGAGATAGCGGGGTGCCCCTTTCCTGCTGCTGGTGTGTGTTTATCCTGGCTACACAAGCCTTCCTTTGTGGATGCCCCTGACCCCAGGAAACCGGGCGGTCCCTGGCATTGTTTTGAGGGCAGATTAAAGAGAGCTCCACTGTATTTGCCTTTTAGGCGGAGTTTTATTAGATGATTATTTGGCAGCACCAGTTGGTTCTTGGCTGATGAGGGATCCAGCTTCTGAATTAACGATGTTACTAAATGAGCTCGCTTTCCTCCAACATATGCCCGGGAATGTAAGGAGGAGATAGTCTCAAAACCTGAGGTTAGGATTTCATCACAGACCGTCTGCGAAGGAGCAGAAGCACATTAAGAAAAGCTGACATTCATAAAATCAGCATATTTAATTACATCAAAATTAAAAGCTTCCGTACATCACACACACACACACACACACACACACACACACACACACACACAGCAAAACACTCAACTAAACAATAAGATAAATGACAGGCTCAAGAAACCATCTTCCAGCCGAGACCGGTTTGGCTCAGTGGATAGAGCGTCGGCCTGCAGACTGAAAGGTCCCAGGTTCAATTCCGGTTGGGGGCATGTACCTTGCTTGCGGGCACAACTCCAGTGGGGGGCGTGCAGGAGGCGGCTGATTGAAGTCTCTCTCTCATTGATGTTTCTGACTTTCTATCCCTCTCCCTTCCTCTCTGTAAAAAAAAAAATCAATAAAAATATATTTTAAAAAAAAGAAAGAAAGAAACCATATTCTATAAAAAGTTGGGGTTCTTCTGACTTCCTTTTTTTTTTAAACTTTAATAAACTTACTGATTTGAGAGAGGCAGAGAGAGTGGGCAACATTTGTCGTTCTATTTACTCACCCATTCATTGATTGATTTTTGTGTGTGTCCTGACTGGGGATTGAACTTGCAACCTTGGTGAATCGGGACAAAGCTCGAACCACCTGAGCTACCCGGCCAGGGCTTCTGACTGTCAATTTAAATAAACAAAACAAAATACGAAGTGCCCGCTAGACACACAGGGGAAGGAACAGATGTGTCCCCGCTGCAAAGCAAACAGAAAACAATGCCGTGGTAAACAGTGATGCGATATATGAAATAAAAACGCACAGCGCTGATTCACCTACTAATTACCGCCACCCCAAATAACTAGACTGGATGTTAGTGGCAGGGATCGGGGAAATGAAACAATCCATACACTGTGGACGGCGTTTTCAATCCATACAGGAGTTTGGAAAAGCCATCTGGCAATTTGGTTCAGGAGTTACTTTTGGGAACTAAAGCACTAAGTCTAAAACAGGTGTAAACACGTACAAAAATATCCATTTCCAATAATGAAAATTTAGAGGCAGCATAAATGCACACGTAATTGGCAAGGTTTTCAGCGGAATATTATTCTCCCAAGCAAGAACTAAATGAGCCATTAGTCACCTGAAAATAACAACAGCGAGATAGGTCTAAGCAGACACACCGCACTGAGGATTCGTTAAGTTCACATGAATGACATTGAATTATTCAGTGGTCCGGTGATAGGAGAGCTCGTATAGACATCAGATGCTTGAGGGGGACAGTCCAGGAAGATAGTTCTTGGCCCAAAGAGTGTGTTTGGTGAACAAAAATTTTCTTCTTCATCACCTTCCCCATGATTTTTCCCTTGATGCCAAGAGAGCATCCGGTGAGGGACCGTCCTGGCAGAAGTAAATGACCCCGGGCGGCAGGAGAAGGTGGCGGTATTGCTAGACCAGAGAGGAAGGAAGAACCAACTTCCGTGTTTCTCTTTCCTGTCCGATCCTGCATCCCACCTCCCCCATAGGAACTCTTCCGGGGAGCACTCCCAACCAATGATTCACATGCAACTCCATGACCAGACATTTTCTATAGAAACAAGAAGGCGATAGTTGTTGATGACATATTTTTCAGGACATAATCACATCTTCCCCATGGCTTTCTTGGAAGGAGTAGACACTCTTACCTACTCCCTTGGTATTGGATCTGCCCAAGTGACTTGCTTCCGTTAATGGGATATTAATGAGTAAGACACAAGCAAAGGAGGGAAATGTGGGTATGTGTTTGGATTTTTTCTATGGTTTTCAGATCCATAGTGAATTAGAGATATATGGAATAGAGCGAGACGCCGCCTAGAACTTGCTAAACCTAGTTTAGACTCACCAGATCCCAGGTGATTTACAAGTACCGGAGCAAGAAAGAAAAAGGGCAAGGGAATCATTACTGTAGTCCGCTGAGTGTTGTGCCCATTTGCCCACCATTATTATTTCATATATAGCTGCCCAGTACCCTTCATTATTTTCTCCCATGTTTGGCACACGTCAGGGTAGGTCCTGGCCCCATTAGGATGGATGAAATAGTGAGGATTTTAGGCCATTTTACTGTGCTTTGTCCAATGGAAGCTTTTCTTGATTTTTTGAGAGAGACTGTTGTAAATATTTCCATTGCTTTTCAATTCTTTTGGCTGCCAAACCTGTGTTTCTTCTTAATAGAACACCATTCAAAAGTATAAGGACCGCAGATACCTGTTTTATCGGTGCTACTGCTATATTTTCATCAGCCCAGTTCAGATCAAGAAACCACAGAAAGTTTGCTTCTCTGAGCAGTCACAGTGCTAGGGACTGTGCATAGAAAAAGAAAGAGAACAGCCGAGACCGGTTTGGCTCAGTGGATAGAGTGTCGGCCTGCGGACTGAAAGGTCCCAGGTTCGATTCCGGTTGGGGGCATGTACCTTGCTTACGGGCACATCTCCACGGTGGGGCGTGCAGGAGGCGGCTGATTGATGTCTCTCTCTCATCGATGTTTCTGACTCTCTATCTCTCTCCCTTCCTCTCTGTAAGAAAAAGAAAGAGAACACGAATCGTGTCAGTTGGCTTGAGTCCTCTGAGGTAAACCAGCAGTCCTTGCTGTATGTGTCAGAAGAGATGGGGGGAGCAGAGGGGATGCATGTCTACGTTGCATTTAGGATGCGGAAAGGGAGACGGAAGCAGAGAGGGTGTGGGGAGGTCGCAAGGAGAGTTACGGAGTGGACACGCAGCCGAAGGTAACGTTTGGCTCCTTGTCTGCTTATTCCAACTGAGGTAATTAGCACGAGTCTCTCATCCAAAGCGATTCCACACTCCAGCACCAGAGAGGAGCCAGCTGGGCAGGGTCCTGAGGTTGTACCTCACAGCGCATGTGCAAAAGCCAGACTGTCTCCAGAACTGCCGTTTGATCTGGGCCTGCTGCCTCCTCCCTTCCTCCAGGTAAAGCAGTGAGACTCGGGGGTGGACTGGATGGGCCCCCGGTGCCTTTCAGGGGTGACACTAGAGTCTCAGTTCAGTTGAAATTGGCCGAGAGAGAGTCACACTCTACAGCTCTGGAGGGAAAGAGCTTCCGGGCAGGACACGCGCGGAAATGAAGCAATCAGCCGAGCTTCACTGAGCGGCCACGCGTGGAAGAGCACGGAGGATCCTCGGGGACACAGTAATTAAACCAGAAGCAGATTCAAGATCTTCTGAAAGAGACGTCAGCAGAAAGCAGCGGGTGTGCCTCCAGCCTCAGGGGTGGGGGGACCTGCTCAGAGGTCTGTGGGTGAGGGAGACAGACCGGCACCCAGGAGATCGAGACGTACTACAGGGCCATTCCCGTGAAATAACGACGGACTCAGGGCATCTCAATACAGTGGTACCTCGAGATACGAGTTTAATTCATTCCGTAACCTTGAGGCGTGGGAAACTATGAGACGCTCGAGTCGCGGTAAACTGGTGGGTCGTGTGCAGGTGGCCGATCCGCGCGATGACTCCTATCTCAAATGTTGCTCGGATTTCAAAGCAAAAATTGCTCCCTCGACGGCTCGTATCTCAAAAATCTCGTATGTTAGGGCACTCGTATCTCGAGGTACCGCTGTACAATGAAGTGAAGCTAAAGTTCGCCCACCCCAGGCGCGCCTTCTTCCACAGGATTATCAGTTACGAGGAACAGATACGACTTGGGGGGAGGCCCTCATGGTCATTGCTGCACCCCCATCCAGTGACGCCGATGGAGCTTCAGGGTAGGGAGGTGGTGTCGTTTTCAGTTGCTGGTAGATTAAAGCTGCTGCTCTAGGAACTTCCCAGCACTTGCTGGAGGTGGGGGTGGTGGTACCCAAGGATGAATCTCACAGGACAGTCAAAGCGGAGCAACTGAGTGAGACCTGAAGCATCCTCTCAGGTCCCGGTCCTGCTCGCCCACAGCCACGCTTCCTCTGGCGGGGCTCAGGGACCACAGGTATGGTGGTCCTTCCAGACCTCTGTCCGTAAGCCGTGAGCTGCTTTTCCTTCGCAGTCCGAAGGGTCCTGGTGCCTAAGGCGGACTCATAATTCTCCGCAAGTGCATATCCACGTAGGGGTACAAGTGAGAAAACTAGCGGGGAGGGGGGCAGGGGAAAGAACAGTAAGGAGCATTACGGTGCCCATGTCTTGGTTTCTAAATGCCGTATTCATTCCTCCAAAGAGCCAGAGGCCCTCAGGAGATGGCCATTCCAGGTTTGAGACAGGGTAAGCCCGTCATGTCTTGGGCCAGAAAGCAAGAAAGACCTCAAAGACCACTAATGCTCATCAAGATGGAGTACGCGGCAGGCACCGTGGAATGAGTAGTGATGGGCCAGGGCTGGAGGGAGGGAGCCCTGTGGTCCTTGCTAACGACCTTGAACTTCATGTGTGGGCAGCAGAGTGAGTGGAAACGTTTACTCTTTGTTTCAGACCTGGAGCTCCAAATTGATGCATTTCCAGTTAACTAGAGGCTACTATAATAAACGCGTTCTGGTTTTTTGTTATGGTTCCTTTTTGCCTCCAAAAGCATCTTACATATAAGATTCAAAAGTATCTAGACTTCCTCAGATCTGCCTTTATTGGTTGCCTTGGTCTGTGACTATAGAACAGAAGGAAAGGTGTTGACTTTATGTGAGCCAATTGCAGGAGATTACTTCATTCCTAGAGATCTTTTTTTAAAAAAATATATTTTATTGATTTTTCACAGAGAGGAAGGGAGAGGGATAGAGTTAGAAATATCGATGAGAGAGAAACATCGATCAGCTGCCTCCTGCACGCCCCCCACGAGGGATGTGCCCGCAACCAAGGTACATGCCCCCGACCAGAATCAAACCTGGGACCTTTCAATCCACAGACCAACACTCTATCCACTGAGCCAAACGGGTTTCGGCCATTCCTAGAGAGCTTATCTCCATGTTCCCTCCTTCAGCAAGACTTAGCTGCTCTGACAGCTGGAGACACGGGGACTCCTCTTTCCGGGTACGAGCCACAAATAGACACGGAACCATTTAGGAAGCTCACTGGTTTGGAAAATGGAGCTCGCAAAGGTCTCAGGAGGGTGGACAGGAAGTGCTCCGATGCCGTCCCCCGGGACCAGGCAGCTGTGAGCATCTTATCTAAGTCAGCACCCAGAGAGAAGGCGGGGTGCTTCTGGGCAGCGATGCCCCAGTTTCCGGAGCTCTCGCACACCCTGCTGGCACGTCTCCACCTGCGCTTTCCCGGGAGCGGGGACGGTCTCATCAGACCAGCGCCTGTTGGGAAAAGCCGGGCGGCCTCATGGGAAACTCAGGCTGCGGAGAAGAGAACTTCAGCTGTGGAGATCAATCTGTGCTTCTCTTTCAAGGGACCCGCTCTTGGGGGGAGATGGCATTTCGGACAACACGGCATAGACTGGCATTATTGATTGGCATTAGGCGGGGCCTAGAGGCCAGAGTCCTCCTCCTCTGGGCTGAGCGTCCCACCACTCACTGACCCGGGCCAGTGACCTCCCTTTCTTGAGCTGAGATTATTGTAGTAAGTTCCAGGGGATCAAACCGATGACCTTCAGTCCCCCCCGTCTACAATACTAGTCTGTTTTTTGTCTGGTTTGGTTTGGTTTTCTGGGCATGGTGTTAATTTCCTATTTCTCCAATCAGAAGTAATTTCAGAGGAAGGATCTGTTCATTAATTGTGCCGTTTAGCAGATAAGGAAACGAGTGTGCAAAGTAAAAGCACACTCAAGCACATACCTGAAAGCTTTGGTCACAACGCCTTCTGCGAATAAATACCCATATTTTCCGGCGTATAAGACGACTTTTTAACTCAGGAAAATCTTCTCAAAAGTCGGGGGTCGTCTTATACGCCGGGTGTCTTCTTATAGGGCAAGTATATCCCAAACTCTATATTTTAACTGGAAAAGTTGGGGGTCGTCTTAATACGCCCAGTTGTCTTATAAGCCGGAAAATAAGGTATGTCAGAACTCGAGGGTGAATTTTATTAAACTGCTGTGCCGGACCAGGCTCCACAGAGTGAAAAGAAAGAAGGAAAACCAACACAATTTTTTGTTTAATCTGCGGCACAGCTACCAACATTCTTCCCCTGACGTATGATGTTGTGATGCATTTTGCTGTGACTGGTCCTGGAGTGTTGTTTTTGTTGTTCTTTAAAAAAAAAATTATTTGTCTCTCCTCCTGAACTGGAAGCTGAACAAAGGGTGGACTCTCTCAAACACCACTGTGCTCCAGTGCCTGCCAGTCTGCAGTGCGTGTGCTCAATGCTTATCTGTCTCATCAAACGAAGCAGAATTAAATCACCTTCTCCAGCGGTTCTAGGAGAGTGCCATTTGCAAACAAAGTGAGAATCCATAGACTCGAATGTCTTACTTAGAGCAGAGAAAGGTGCCCTTAGCAACTGAAGCTAACTGTGCCTCATTCTGTGTACTTTCTTTTTTTTATTGTTGATAGTATTACAGATCTCTCCCATTTCCTCTCCCCTCTTCCCTATCCTCCCAGCCCCTCTTCACCACTCTCTCTGCCTGTGACATGGGCTCTGCCTAGAAGTATGTAAGTTCTTTGATTTATCTCTTCTTGTCCCTCACATCGAGGTATGTCGTCTATTTTCATTTCACTAAACCACTCTCTCTTGTAAGGTTATTACTGAGCACAGCCAAGCTAGTGAACCTGAGGGGCTTGGGACTTGCACACAGAAAACCCCTGATTTACCCCCTCATCCCCACCAACAATCCATCTCCAACACTGATGACCAATGTCCTACTACACTGTGGTTCTCAACCTTTTTTAATGCTGTGACCTTTTAATACAGCTCCTCATGTTGTGGTGACCCCCAATCTTAAAATTATTTTCATTGCTACTTCATAACTGTAATTTTGCTACTGTTAATGAATGAATCATAATGTAAATGTCTGTTTTCCGATGGTCTTAGGCGACCTTGCTAGCAGTTTTCAACCTGTGGGTCGCGACCCACAAGTTGAGAACCGCTGCTGTAGAGCCTAGTAACTATAGGGTAATAGCGTCAGTCATCGGGTGAGTTTCAGGCTCCGGCTGCCTTGATGCTAATAACTTGGGGGTGGGGGTGTCTCACAAGCACATTATCAGTCACTTATCCTTTCATGGAAATGAGACGCCCCTCCCCCAGCAGCATATGTTTCTTTTCTTTTAAGAGTTTAAATACCAATCAAGGGAGAAACAGATGGGGAATGAGAGCGGGAGTAATGGGGGGCTGGGAAATGTAAATGAGTTTGAGGAGCACTCACAGGGAAGGCACTTGGTTCCCTCTCAGCACCCCTCCTGGTGTCGCTGGCATCCAGGTCATCAGCTGGGAGCCTGGCACCTCGTGGGGCGAGGTGGGGGAGGTGCGGTTTCACTCCTCAAGGCAGAAAAGTTGTCAACCCAAGGGAAATAGGCCACGATGGGAACAAGAGGGTTGCTGCTTTCAAGTTTGGGGTGCTTCCGAGCAACTCCCAAGTCACCTTTTTAAAAACGGATGTGAGGTCATTGGAAACACACATACAAATGCTCATGTGAAATGACATTGTTTGGAACAAAAGAAATTGTGTTTTTGAAAGGAGAACATTTGTGTGAAGGTACATGTCTCATTAGGCTCATTTAATTTTTTAAAACTGTTCACTTGAAGTGATGTGGGATAAAAAAACCCTCTATCATTTTATAACCGCAAAATCCTATGCCACCATGTTCCCATTTCAGGCGGGATACATCGGTAGTCAAAATAGTGGGAAATATTGCTCACGAGAGTTGTTCTCAAATTAATTGGGGCTCAGCCATAAACTACATCATTATTTGGCAAATAAATCTGAGAGGTCAATCCCACAAAGCATCCAGTGGTTCCCAAGGTGTGGTTCATGCCTCATATATTTGAGGGTCACCTGGATCTCTGTTAAAAAGTAAGAATTAAAATCTGCAGGTCAGGAATGCGTATTTTAAATAATTTAACGGGGAAATTTTGATTTAGTATAACATCTGACAACTCTTAGTGACGAGAATTAGATATGAGGATCATTAAGTCCCATATTAGGCCACATTTCCCCTCTTTCTTTGTGTGTTTTTTTCTTTCTTAAAATAATTCTATTTGCTTGAAAGAAGTAAGAGTAAGTTCTTTCATCAAGTAGGCCTCCTGAGAAACGAATTCTATTAAAAATTATCACAGAACCGACGAGAAAACCGTGTAAAATGCAGCCGTTGGGAGGAGGGACCTGCAGTCACTCTTGTGAATCTAAGCAGCAGGAAGGACCTCTTGAGAGCATTGCTTCTGGGATAACTCGGTTTTAATTAATTTCAGATTCTAGAATTTTAAGGTGAAAGCTATCCAAATCGGAAAGAGAGAGGTAAACTATTCCTATTTTTTAAAATATATTTTATTGATTTTTTTACAGAGAGGAAGGGAGAGAGATACAAAGTCAGAAACATCGATGAGAGAGAGACATCCATCAGCCGCCTCCTGCACACCCCACAGTGGAGATGTGCCCGCGAGCAAGGTACATGCCCCCAACTGGAATTGAACCTGGGACCTTTCAGTCCACTGAGCCAAACCGGTCTTGGCAACTATTTCTATTAACAGAAGATGTGATCCAGAACATGTGCCCTTTAACTGATGGTGGATAAAGATGTAATACATCTGTAAATTGGAATACCACTCAGTCAGAAAAATGAAATATTGCCATTTGTCACAACCTGGATGGATCTTGAAAGTATTATGATAAGTGAAATAAGCCAGATGGAAAAGGACAAGAACCATATGATTATACTCCTATGTGGCATGTAAAATAAAAAGCAAACAACAAACAAACTCATCGACATGGCAACAGTATGGTGGATCCAAGACCTAAACTTAAGAGTTAAAACTATAAAACTCTTAGACTGAAACATCCAAGAAAACCTTCATGACATCGATTTGGTGATGACTTCATAGCTATGACACCAAAAGCATAGGCAACAAAAGAAAAAGAAATTGAACTTCATCAAAATGAGCCTTTATGCATCCAAGAACACTTTCAAGACAGTGCAAAGGCGATGTACAGAACAGGTGGGAATACCTGGGATTTGTAAATCACGTATCTGAAAATAGTTACTATCCAGAATATACAAAGGATTCCTACAACTCAACAACAAACCCCCAAAACAATCTAATTAAAAAACAGGCAAAGGACTTGGGTAGACATTGCTCCAGGAAAGATATGCAAATGGCCAGTGTGAACATGAGAAGATAATGCTGTTAGCTATTAGCGAACTGAAAATCAGAGCAAGGAGCTAGCACCTCACCTGATACTCAATAGGTTGGCTAATACTAAAGAAATAAAACTAAACCAAACCCAGGAAATAAGTGTTGACAAGGATGTGAAAAATTAGAATTTTGATGTGTTGCTGGCAGGAATGTAAAATGGTTCAGTCACTGTGAAAAATAGTTTGGTGGTTCTTTAAAAGTTAGACAAAAAACTACCATAAGACTCAGTGATACATACATCTACATCCAAAAGAATTAAGATTGGAGATTCAAATAAACACGTATAGGCCAATTGCTTATAGTACAAAAGGTGGAAAAACCCATGTGCTCATCAACAAATGCGCAAACAAATTGTGGTGTATGCATACTATGGAATATTATGCATCCATAAAAAGAAATGGAATTTTGATATATGCTACAACATGGATGAACATTGAAAATATTATGCTAAATGAAACAAGCCAGACACAAAGGCCACATATATATGACTCTACTCATATGAGGTGTCCAGAATAGACAAATACGTAGAGAGAGAGAAAATAGAGGTTGCCGCTGAAACCGGTCTGGCTCAGTGAATAGAGCGTTGGCCTGCGGACTGAGAGGTCCCGGGTTCGTTTCCAGTCCAGGGCATGTACCTGGGCTGCAGGCACATCCCCAGTGGGGGACATGCAGTAGGCAGCTGATAGATGTTTCTCTCTCTCATTGGTGTTTCTAACTCTCTATCCCTCTCCCTTCCTCTCTGTAAAAAAAAATCAATAAAATATTTTAAAAAAAAAGAAAATAGAGGTTACCAAGGGTTGGGAGGAGAGAGGAATGTGGAGTTATTGCTTCATGAGTTCTGAGTTTCAGTTTGAGATGGTGAAAAGTTTTGGGTATAGGTATTGTTGATGGTAACAGCATTGTGAATGAAGATTTTCTTGGATGTTTTAGTCTAAGAGTTTTATATCACTTAATGGTATATCCACAAATGATAACTATCATGTTATGTATATTTTAGCCTCGCCTTGAATTCTATGCTCCCTTCCTGGCTGGGGGGCAGGGTTCCAAGGGTACAGATCAAGGTTAGGGGAATAAAGTACAACTTGAATGTTGACCCTGTCCAGTTCCACAATGAAGAATGATTGCTTCCCCACCCCCACCCTCACCTCACCCCCCCATCCTCAAACAACAACAACAACAACAAAAGTCAGGCAGCTGAAGTGACTGCTGTTCACTGCGGAGGTATCTGATGGGAGAAACTGCTCATCTCTCACATTCTCTTCTGCCTCACAAAGATTGCTTCCGCTGCCTCTGGCAGCCCTGATTTGTGTCTGCGGCTCCACAGATGTCACTCAGCCTTGGCAGTTTAACCCACGCCTCAATTAAGTCACTTAGAGTCCAAGACCTCTTATAGAAGGGATCGAAACATGCTGCTCCAAAAAGGAGCCGTTGAGGAATAGCTGCACTTGAATTTATTTATCTGCAACAGATCACAGCCAGTACACTCGAGACTCCCCATCCCCCCACACCTCTAACGTCTTATACGTCGCCCACCTCACTCATTGTGTCGTCCACCCGGTCCATGTCGCTATTTCAATGAAAATCCTGGGCTTTTGGGGAGTTGGCGAGTATGCACGAGAAAGACTGTGTTGGCTTAAACCACTTTGACTCCAAGAGGAGAGTCATGTGACCAAGCTGCTCCAGATGCTCGGTGGGGTTGGAAGATACTTGGAGGGAAGACTCAGCTCTGAGGCAGGGGAGGAAGAGGCAGAGGGATAGCCGGGGCCCATCCCATGTAGCGCCAGTAACACTTTTCCAGATCTTCTCTCATTTTTCTCCGGAGCACATTGCTACCCCATGCATGTATGTTTGTTTCCACACCAGGAATGTGCCTAGATTTAGGGGAGGAGCTTTGCTTTGCTCACTGATCTCCTCAGAGCACCCCGATACAGCATGGGCACGTGCTACTAGCAGCGAGTAGGCAGACCATAAATATTTGGTGAAAGAAGCAATGCGAATGCATATTCTGAAAGGTCAACTTTTTTAATCTTCTCCCAGCACCTCTCCCACCCACAAAAATAAAAATTATATCTGAGTCAGAGGTTTTCATATGGCGCTGTCTACTGTGTTCTGTCGCAGCAAATAAGCAGATACTACCGTGAACACGCGGTTGTTCGTTTGCTAGTCTGCCCACTGGATTCTGAACGCTTCCGAGACAGGGACTGTGCAGACAGGTCAGTGAACAAGAAGAGAATGCATGATCGGGGAAGCAGACTTGAACCAAGAGAGAGAACATTCATCCACAGCCATGGAGAATGTAATGTTTCTCTTCTCGCCCTGTCACTTAAATGCAAGAAAGTACACGAGGTCTGCTGTGTTGGCCTAGTTATTTAAGCTTCTTGCTCCTCGCAGAGAATATGTAGATTAAAAGATCAAGGTTGCGATAAAGATGGATTGTCGGATGCTAAAAATATCCATTATTGTGTTTCCAACAGGGTCGGTATAGTAGGATCTAAATCAATCCTGGATTATAATATTTGATGGTCAATCATATGCGAGATAAAACAAAGGTCATATTAAAATTCTTGGTCTTTGAAAATTAGATCACAAGGTTCAAGTAAGCTGAAGAATTTAAAAAATCTGAACACGTTAAAAAAATTATAATTTGAGAAAGTTCTTTTTTTTCTAATTGTCACCAGAATATAGGAAATGAAAATTTAGAAAATATGGATTTAAAAATATGTGGAATAAATATATGTATTTATATATATATATATATATATATATATATATATCACATATAGTATATAACTTATGTGTGTATATATCATAATATTTTGTATATTATTTCATTTTACATATGGCATTTTTTCCTATTCACTAAATATTCTTTAAAATTGCAGGTGCTATTTATTATTTCAACATTTGGATCATTCCTTTATGTAATTCCTTATTAGGGGGATGGTACAGACTGATATATCTTCAGTGACCAGAGATTTTCACTCTTCTCTGCTGTCCTGCAGCGCAGCTATAAAAAGGTGAAGTCCGTTTCATCAGAGGGCTCTGTGACTTGCTTGGCCCAGTAGCATTTGGTGAAAGTGATGGGATTGACTCTGAGCCTCCACCACTTGCCATTCCCACCAGCTCTCTCTCCACCCTTGCCAACGTTTGCTGTTTTCTTTTTTTAATGGATAATAACCATCCTAGGAGCGTAGGTGGTTTCTCCTTGCAGTTTTCCTTTGCGTTTTCCTAATGAGTAATGATGTTGAGAACCTTTTCATGTACGGATTGGTCATTCCCCTCTCCTTTTTTAAAGGAAACATTTTGTTTCCAGAAGATGGTTGATTCGCATTCAGTGGAAATGAGTAATAACAGATAAAGCTCATGTTTTCTTCACCTGTTTTCCCTTTTGGGAAACTTTCCCTTTATGCCTACTTATCACGCTAGAATTTCTCTCCTCTCGCTCATCTGTTCTTGGAATGTTCACCAACTCATACCCTGTTTCCCAGAAAGTAAGACATCCCCCGAAAGTAAGACCTACTTCCAGTGTTGCCTCTTGCTGTAATATAAGGCACCTCTCCCGAAAATAAGACCTCCCCGAACATAAGGCCTCCTCTGAACATAAGGCCTCTCCAGAATAGAAGGCTCCCCAAGCTACTCTAAGGTGTCTGACTCCTGATGTAAAGAGACCTCGCCCTGCCTGAACAGCTCCGGCTGCGCTGCGGCCCATCAGGGAGCTGGTTGGTGATGACATCGACTACTGTACCGTAGACAGATCGTAAATTTTCTTTTTTTGTTGTTGTTGTTCAACAATAAATGTGTACCGTATTCTCCTTCATGGAAAAATAAGACATCCCCTGAAAATAAGACCTAGCGCATCTTTGGGAGCAAAAATTAATATAAGACCCTGTCTTATTTTCGGGGAAACAGGGTATCTACCTGTGGAAGCTCTGCCCTTGCTTCACCTCCCAACTCAAGAGACAACGGTAAGAAAACACTTCAGCCCCCAGGATTGATGGCTTTTTAAAAAAAAAAGCCCATCTACACTGTGGCCTGTGAGTTTTGCAAAAGTAACAGCACTTCTATGTAAACCTCTGCCATTAACCCGTCCGTCCAGCGAGTGACAGCCATTTGCTCTGAGCGCTGATGTGGAATTGTGCCCCCAGCAGACTCTCAGCGTGCACTGGGCAAATTAACTCTATTACTGAGGCCTGATCGCTGCCTCTGGACACCAGACATGGGAACATGGCCTTGCAAACGGAGCGCATTCATCACCGCGGTGGCGGCTGTGTGCTTATTCGCAAACACTGCGTGGCAGGGGGCCGGGTGATTAACACGTGTCAGTCCATTTGGGCGCCTTAGACTCTAAGGCTTAGAGCAGAGGTTCTCAACCTTTCTAATGCTGCGACCATTTAATACAGTTCTTCGTGTTGTGGTGAATCGTAATGTAAATACAGTGGTACCTCGAGATACGAGTTTAATTCGCTCCGTAACCTTGAGGTGTGGGAAACTATGAGACGCTCGAGTTGAGGTAAACTGGTGGGTCGTGTGCAGCCGGCCGATCCGCACGATGACTCCTATCTCAAATGTTAGTCGTATTTCAAAGCAAAAATCGCTCGCTTGATGGCTCATATCTCAAAATTCTCATATGTTAGGGCACTCCTATCTCGAGGTACCACTGTATCTGTGCTTTCTGATGGTCTTAGGCAACCCTGCTAATGGTTCTCAACCTGTGGGTCACTGCTGTAGAGCCTAAGACCATCAGAAAACAGGTCGCGACCCACAGGTGGAGAACTACTGGCTTAGAGTATTCCCTAACTCAATGGAATATATTGATTAAAAGAAAAACCTGAAAGAAGACCATCCTTTTCCTGAGGAAAAGAAAAGAGAAAGTCTCTCTCTCTCTCTCTCTCTCTCTCTCTCTCTCACACACACACACACACACACACACACACACACACGAACACCGAGCTCTATCTAGCGAGTAAATGCCTCGCATTGGCAGATAATTTTTTTGCAGCCAAGAATGACAATGCCATTGCATAGTCAGCCTTGAGAAAAGGCTAGCAAAAAGCACAGGCCCGCTCGGCTTGTTCCTGAGCAGAGAAATGAATGAGGCGGATAAATCATCGCAGCCTCACACCCCCCACCCCCTTGTCCTGCCCCGTATCTGATCAGCGAGGCCAGGGGGACAAAGCACCAGCGGGGAAATGAGTCCCCCCTCCTTTCATTAAATGCTCCGGAGCCTGGCGGAGCGGAGCCCGGCTCGGAGGCTCTGCGGAGGGAAGCGGGCATCCTTCCTCCCCGCCTTCCCGGCGCTGCAGGAAGTCAGCAGCTCGAGGCTAAGAATAGGGGAAGTGGCAGCTAAAGCCGCAGCGCCCAAGGGCACTTCCTCCAGGCAGCGCCCTGAATAATGAAGGACCTCCGCGGGCCAGCCACTGGGAGGGAAGGAAAGGGAGCTGTAAATAGCGGAACACATGAACAAACAACTCACACACGTGGAAAACATATCAGTGCTTGCCAGAGTAGACGGGGGAGGAGGTGGAAAGGTGCAGGGGAAGAAGAGTTACCGATTGCTGGTCACACGTGTCACAGGGCAGAAGGTAAGAGTAGGGAATGTGGTCAACAATATCGTAATGACTTTGTGTGGTGGCAGGTGGTTATTAAGTTCGTTCAGTATACAAATGTTGAATAACTATGCTGTCCACCTGAATCTAATGCAGCAGTGTATAGTAACTAAATTTCAATAATAATAATAAAAAAACATTCAGCCGAAATTGGTTTGGCTCAGTGGATAGAGCGTTGGCCTGAGGACTGGCGGGTCCCGGGTTCAATTCCGGTCAAGGGCATGTACCTCGGTTGTAGGTACATCCTCAGTGGGGGGCGTGCAGGAGGCAGCTAATCGATGTCTCTCTCTCTCATTGATGTTTCTAACTCTCTATCCCTCTCTCTTCCTCTCTGTAAAAAATTAATAAAATATATTTAAAAAAAACATTCAACATACATGTATTGAGGGCAAAACATGTCTTGGGCTCAGAGCAAATAAATTATTTTCATCTGCTCATTGAAAGCCATTTAAAACTTGACTAGACTATAAAACCAGTCACACATACCATTATGATGACAAAGATAATCACAGCGGGCTTCTTAGTGACACAGTCATGAATTTCTCTCCTGACAGCTAACCAGCTAGAGGAAAAGTGACATCGACCGGATAAAAGAGAAGGAGCAGTATTAAATAAAAGGAACTTCATTAGGTACCTTCCAGATGGACTGACATATTGACTCTGATTTGTTTTAAGTATCTGCAATGACAGGACATGGAGATGAACATTGATGAAATGGTGAACTCTCCATTCAATCTTGACGAAAATGAAATTGGTGAATGTATGCAGCATGTCTTCGAAAAGATGGTTCTTGCTGAAACTGGTTTGGCTCAGTGGATAGAGCATTAGTCTGCAGACTGAAAGGTCCCAGGTTCGATTCCAGTCAAGGGCATGTACCTTGGTTGCGGGTGCATCCCCAGTAGAGGACGTGCAGGAGGCAGCTGATCAATGTCTCTCTCTCATCGATGTTTTTAACTCTCTGTCCCTCTCCCTTCCTCTCTGTAAAAAAATCAATAAAATATATTAAAAAAAGAAAAAAAAAAGATGGATCTTTGGTGACCTCATGGTTCACGGCTGGGTTATCTGCCTCAGTGATGCTTCTAGAAACTGGATAGATGACCGTGGCATGTCTCTCTCCTCCTTTGAGGCTCAGCTTTTGCATCTGTAATATTAGAGAGATGAATGATCCTGGAGGAATCATTCCTTACATTTTCCAAACTTTCCTCCCAGCCCCCAGAGGCTTCCATCCGTCACCTGCCTGCGTCGCCCGCACCAAATCCCGACACCTGCAGCCCAGAGGCCAGTGTGACCTTGGTGTCAGCTGAGCGCCGGCCCCTTCCAGCGCGGTGGGTGGCACCGTGACATATCGTTCATCCTGGCCCCAGGACGTAATGAGCCCAGAGTGTTTGCCTAATCAGGCCCATTCGAAAGCAATTAAAGCCACGCGAAGTGATAAGGCCTTGTATTGCTCCCGTCAGGGTGTGGGCAGCGGGGGACGGAGCCTGTCCAGCGGCCGTAAAGAATGACGAATGGGGAGGGAGCGACTAACTGGACAGGTGACCCTCAGTCCGCCAGAGCTGGAAGGAAGTGGCAGTGAGCAAACACACGCTGACGGAAGAGGCGGGACCAGGTCACTCGGCAAACCCTTTGCAGGACTGTCAGGCTGCAGACGGTGAAGGGACGTCACCCCGCCCGCCATGAGTGGCCTCTGGAGACACGTCAAAGGGCCCATCGTGGTAGGTGCCAGCCTCCTGCCCAGGGAGACAGTGGCAGCCTCTTCCTCTGCACCACGCATGCTCCTCTGCCTCTACAAACACAGACCCCGAGGAGTCCCGGTGGAGCTAAGTGTTTCTTCAGGATGTCACCCCGACACCGGCCCATGCCTTTTCACGAGGCCCAAGGATACCTCATTTCCAGGGACTGAGACTAGAGCTCCAAGGTCAGAGCGCCTGCCTGTCCGTCCTGTCTGTACTTCCCAGAGGCTGTGCGGATGCGACTGGCAGGCGTCTTCACCGTTCTGGCTCCGTTTCCTGATCAAATGGGGACAAGACAGAGGTTCCATCTCCCTTACCCGATCACCTTCAGACCAGAAATGCTTCCGGTTCCCATGTCTGGGGTAAGTTTCAAAGCTGATGCGATGCACCTGGAATGGCTTGGGTACCAGCACAAGGAGGAGAGGCATGTGGAATAAGCATGCTGTCGCCGGAAGCAGTCATATTTCTACAGCAAAGCCATGTGACTGTTCGCCACGGGTGAGATGAAGATAATAGACACACGGTCTCTCAGGCCAGCTTTTTATGCCGAAAGAATTAGCCCCAAGCTCATTTTGTTTAAAAAAAAAAATGTTTCCGGGCTTATAGAATTCTCAGATTGCACAGACAGTTTTGTAGACTTGGAATTCCTACTTCATAAGGGGATTCATATATGGTTTACATGAGACGAAGAAAGCTCTTAAAGTGTCTCACATGAAGCGCTTTACTGAATTAGCTCTTACTACCATAAGTAGTAAGCTCACCCGCTTCTCCCTCCTCCACCCCTCTCCCATGAACCAGTGCCCCCCATGAAGGAAGTTAAAGTTACAGCCCTGCGATGAGGATTCAGGTTTGCCTGTTTTGGGGAACAGAGCATGGCGATTGTTGCAGGGAGAGATCCAGGAGCCGTTCAAAGTTCACGAGACGCAGTCAGACTTCCACCACGTCTGCTGAGCAAGGTGGGTGCTGATTCTGTGGGGCCTTATGCAGGAGGATATACCGTTTCCCCGAAAGTAAGACATCCCCGAAAATAAGACCTACTTTCAGTTTTGCCTCTCGCTATAATATAAAGCATCCCCCCAAAAGAAGGCCTCCACAGAATAGAACACCCCCGAAGCTACTGTAAGGTGTCTGACTCCTGATTTAAAGGGACCTCACCCTGCCTGAACATCTCCGGCTGCGCTGCGGCCCATCAGTGAGCTGGTTGGTGATGGCAACGACTACGTACCGTAGACAGGTAATGAACTTCCTTTTTTTTTTTTTTTTGTTCAACCATAAATGTGTACCGTATTCTTCTTCATGGGAAAATAAGACATTCCCTGAAAATAAGACCTAGTGCCTCTTTGGGAGCAAAAATTAATATAAGACACTGTCTTATTTTCGGGGAAACAGTATTCAGGACATGCATTCAGCTTATGCATTTCACATGTCTTAAGCTCCAGTTGAAGTTGGAATTTCTGTCATTTGGGAAAAAAAAAAAGGTAAGAGAAATATTTGCATCTCCAGAAGCCGTGTGCCATATCCTAAGCCAGAAAAGACACGCGGATTGTGAACTGGACAGTAGCATGCCGGGCCTCTCCCCTCTGGGCCTGTGTCCTCGTCTGTGGAATGAACTTGGCTCCATCCCTTTTCAGGTGGGTCCCCGTCCATGGTGTGTGGCGCCCCGCTTAATGCGGATGTGTGTGCGCCTCCCCACAGACTGACGATGCCTCCCCCCACCCAGCTGCACCTCCCCACAGCTTCCTCCGTTCATCCCCGAGCAGGGAACTTGACATTCAGCTGATGTCCGGTAGAGAGAGTCCTGGCTAAAGGGAACAGGGCCTCCTGGCTTCCCTCCTTTTCTGTAGAAGTTACGAGAACCCTGAGCTGGCTCGGCAGCCCTCCCTGCCCGGGGAGGAAGATGGTTCCGTGCACATTCCATTAGTGCCTCGGGTCTCCAGGGCTCGGTTCTCCTGCCCTAAAGGGCTCATCACTTTCCCGGAAAAGACAGCGGGTGTAATCTGCACGGAGAATGGATCTGCACGTTCATTCCTGCCAGGACGGAGGTGAGGCTAGGCGTCCGCTTCTCTGTGACATTCTGCAGAGCATCCACCGTCTCCTCCACTTTGTCTGCCGCCGTGAGAACGCGGGGAGGTGATTAACAGCTGTTGCGCCATGCAGATTCCTTCAACGACGTGGCAACATCCGCAGAGCGGAATGTGGGGGCCTGCGCTTCTGTCTGCTCCCGCGGAAAACACGCGGCGGCCACGGGCCCTGGCGCGGGTGGAAGCAGGAGAAACGTCTCCGATGCAACGGGCCGCTCGATGGAAACCTTCCCCCGCGCTGGCTTAATGAACTCCTGGCTCGCATTTTTCCAGACAACACGGTCCGTGTGATTAAATTCCTGGAGCGTTATTGAGCTCCGTTAGATGCCGGGGAGACAGACAGAGAAATGACGCGACGCCTGTCCTCCTGGAAACGGGAGGGTGGAGGGGAGCGTGCGGACACCGACTGAGGTCAGTGTTGCCCAGAGGAGCAAATAATTAAATGGCAGTAAACAATCCCAAATCCCTCCATTGTTTGTTTGTTTGTTGGTTTGTTTTTTGCCAATTTTAAATAGTTTTATTTAAGACATCGCATTTTCCACTTTACAATACAGTTATAAAGTGCATTAATTTCCTCTCCCTGTGCACAGTCCGTATTCAAGTATCAAGAATGCCCAGTTATTTACCATACAGCAGCTCAACTTTTAAAACTGCCATGAAATTTGCTACAAATTTGGGTCCTTCAATATTTTGGGGAACAACGCTAAAGAGCTGTGCTCAGAAAGCTGGCTTAATCCACCTCTTTGATGGTGGGCCCCGTCGAAAAGAGTTCAAGTTACTTTCCAAAATGATGGCAGCGGCTTCCTAGAGCCATCTGAGTATATCGAGTGAATTAAGGATCACTCGATCCTTTTGAGAGCAACTTCTTAAAAGATGGCCTTTCGGTGATGCCACCTCAACGCAGCCCTCGACGACGCTTGCAAATGAGCCAGAGATTCTGGCCCACAGAACCCTATGGATGTAGGCTGCTTCTCGCCTTTCCTTACTCCATGTGTGAAGCCACGGAACTCAGAAATTGTATTACCCCACATGGATCTTTACGCGGTGCTCAAGACTTGGGGATTAAGTGACTTCTTATCGAGTTCCTAATATGCATCGTATTCTTCACTTAACATGCACGATCTCATTCGATTATTCCCTCATATCTCTTTTAAGGTGAGGAAACCACATTAAAGAATGGAAACCAGGACTTCACACCCCATGGTCCAGCCACATAAGAGAATACTGACCGCAATGAATGTTTTTCCAGTGGAAAACGTGACATGGTTAGCAGTGCAGCAAGGAACTGGAATCCTCTGATGTCTCCGTTATCACCTTTGTGCGTTCTGAAATTAAATGCGGGTCAACTTATTAATGGAGAGTTATTTACCGAAGAAGTCCACAGATTGAGGGAAAATGTGCAGAGTCAAGTCACATTCGGTTATAAGTACCGTATTTTCCGGCTTATAAGATGACTTTTTAAAAATATATATATTTTATTGATTTTTCACAGAGAGGAAGGGAAAGGGATAGAAAGCCAGAAACATTGATGAGAGAGAGAGAGAGACATCGATCAGCCACCTCCTGCATGCCCCCTACTGGGGGGATGTGCCCACAACCAATGTACATGCCCTTTACCAGAATCGAACCTGGGACCTTTCAGTCCCCAGGCCAACGCTCTATCCACTGAGCCAAACTGGTTTCGGCAAGACAACTTTTTAACCCAGGAAGATCTTCTCAAAAGTCGGGGGTCATCTTATATGCCAGGTGTAGTCTTAATAGGGCAAGTATATCCCAAACTCTATATTTTAACTGGAAAAGTTGGGGGTCGTCTTATATGCCGGAAAATACGGTATGATTAAAAGATCCACTCTCTGATTGAGAAAACGGCGCTCCTCTCAACAATTCAGGAAACATACTTCTTTTCTGCACAAAACCGGAAATAACTCTCTGATCTTAATGAATCCGTTTATGGAGCTTGAGATACACCAGAGAAATGTGCACAATAGCTCATGCGCATCTGCTCAGGGGAAGAGAATTGAATCATTGCATTTAGGCCAACGATGATTATGAAAGTCTGTAGCATTGTTCTATTTCAGTGATAATGATGGTTCCCCCGCACATATATGCTCTTCTTCATTGGACACAGCGCTTTCATTAACGTCAGTCTATTTGCTTCTCCCGTCCTCGCAGCGAGGCTGGCAGGAATTAACATTCCCATTTTTTGCTTGAGTAAAATGGAAGCTTCTAGAAGTCAAACACCACGTTTTGGGCCGCAGGTCAGTGGTGGCACCGGAATGGGTGACCAGGATTTGACTCCTGGGCTCGCTCCACTATCACAGACTGCCCCCAGAAGGTCAGCTCTCAGCTTGCTGGGTTGTGTTAAGAGCATCTGAACTGTGAGATTATTCTGAGGCCCAGTATGCGGGGTTTCCGAAGATACCTGCTAATTAGCAACCTTCTTCCCTACCAGGTTCTAGAGAAATTGGTAGGAAAAAAAAATGCCTCGGCTGATAGAACACCGAATTCTTGTCTTTATTGCTATGAAGCACCCCTCTGGTTCTCAGTGTTCCCATCTGTAATATGGGGAGAAGGGGGCTGTGAGCAAGTGGTACCTCTCCCCCCCCCCATTTCTCTGTCTTTCTAAGTCCAGAAGCCCTCCCAGGGTACCAGCCTTCAGTGGTCGTCTAACTTGGTCATCCTGGACTTCTGCCTGAGCGTCTACTCACCATCGATCATGAGGCGCCACTGATCCCCTTACCCCCACACATGGCTCAGAGTCACCCAGCGCCTGCCAGTACCGTTGCTTCTGTCTAGTGAAGTGGTTCTCAACCTTCCTATTGCCGCAACCCTTTAATACAGTTCCTCATGCTGTGGTGACCCCAACCATAAAATTATTTTTGTTGCTACTTCATAACTATAATTTTGCAACTGTTATGAATCGTATCTGTGTTGTCCAATGGTCTTAGGCGACCCCTGTGAAAGTGTTGTTCGACCCCCAAAGGCAGTGAGTGGTTCTCAACCTGTGGGTTGCGACCCCTTTGGGGGTCGAACGACACTTCCACAGGGGTTGCCTTAGACCATTGGAAAACACAGGTATTTACATTATAATTCATAACAATAGCAAAATTACAGTTATGAAGTACGGTTGGGGGTCACCACAACATGAGGAACTATATTAAAGAGTCGCAGCATTAGAAAGGTTGAGAACCACTGCCCAAAGGGGTCGCGACCCACAGGTTGAGAACCGCTGGTCTAGTGCCAGGCCCATGGTAAAAGTCTGAGTTAGTCTCCCTAGCTTCAGGCCATGCACCAAGTGTGTTGGATTTTTTAATCATTTTAAGTAATGGGAAATATTTTAAACACGTAGGAGCATTTTTTTAAAAGGAAAAATATAGGCAATCCGTTCAGAAGGAACTAGTGTGAATCTTGCCATTTGCTTCTGATAACTTTTTAAGAAATAAAGGAGAGTTTTTTGAGGCCTCAAGCTGTTCATCTCACCGTTTTCATTGCTTCCTCCGCTCACAGAGGCACACACTCCCCTAAAAATGGGGTGCATCCCTTTGAGCTGTATTCCCAATATTAGAGCCATGAGAAAGACGACCTATGTGTTTTGGGTCTTAAAGGTTAAGCAATATGGTGGTGGGGGGGCGGTTGGCTATTTAAGGAAAAAAATTACTAAATTAGAAATTCCAAATTAGGCACCATGTTTATATTTATTTTGAAAGTGAAACTTACAATAATTGAAAAAAATGTAAACTGACAAATGTCACATAAATGGCAAAATCCAGAAAATTAACATGAACTGCTTATATAATACTTTTCCTTGCCGTTTTGGTGGCATATTCTTTGATTGACACTTCAAATTGGAATGCTTTCGTAAACTCTACTAGAAAAAATAATTCAATTTTTTTCTCCATCACAGTCAACTCAAATGTGTTTCTTTCTTGTTGATAGTTTAGGTCAGTGGTCTGCAAACTCATTAGTCAACAGAGCGGTAAACTGCGGCTCGAGAGCCGCATGTGCCCCGCGAGCTGCAGTTTGCCGACCACTGGTTTAGGTCCATTTAAGCTTTACTTGGTCAGGGTGATGTCTTGTAAACTTGGGGGATTGTTGTCCAATTTGGGGAGCACTTCATTGCGTTCCCTCTATATATGAGCTGCGGTATCTCAGGGAGAATTACGTTGTGCAGTGACTGAGAGTAAATGCTTTCTGAGCTGACGCCCTCCCTGAATCACTCCCTATGCCTTCTGATGCAAGAGCCACACATGACCTCTGACCCTACACATGCAGGGCCCTGAGCCAGGTGAGTAAGCACAGGTGGGAGTGTCCCTAAAAGTCCCTCCTCCATAGGGATGTGTATCCAGGGAAGTAACTGAACACAAATCCATTTTCCTGCCCAGCTGGCGTGGCCCAGTGGTTGAGTCTTATACTTATGAACCAGGAGGTCACAGTCAGGGCACAGGTCCAGGTTGTGGGCTCCATCCCCAGGGTGGGGCGTGCAGGAGGCAGCCGATCAGTGATTCTCTCTCATCGTTGATGTTTCTGTCACTCTGAGCAAGTGGGTGGGGGCTGACTTCTGACCTCGGTCACTCCTTCAGCCTGTCCCGTGTGTCGCAGTGCTGGGCACCGGCTCTGTGTGTGTGTATTACTGCCAGCAGGATACTGCACCTTCTCGTGTGATTGAAACTTTTCTTTAAATGGCATCATGCTGACATACTCTGCCGTTCTCTTTCTCAGACAATAGGCTTTTAGGAAATACTCATGAAGGTTTGAATAGACGCCCGGGTGGATATAATTCAGCCATTTTGCTGGCTCTACAGCATTCCATTGTTTGAAAACCTTCCATTGTTTCTCCTTCTTTGAAATCTCCTCTCTAATGAATACTTCTCTTATTCCCTTTTTTCCTTTTCTCCTCCATCTGTAAAGGTGCCCGGCTATTTTCAGCTTTTCCATATCCATTTTACAATCAGCTCTTTAAGTCACACACACACATACATCTCATCTATTGTGGTACTTTGGCATTTCATCATGTGTATTGATTACGATAGCGTAAAATTACTCCCTTTGATAGTTCTTCTTCTCTCTATTAATCTCAGCCCTTGGACCGGAGTAGTGCAGGCAGCATTCGGAGACCGTCGGATTGATTAAATTAGTCCAGGTGTGGAGTCATTCGTCTATAAATGAAAACATCCCAGAGGCGGGATGGGCTCGGGAGCCATATCCGGGCGCTGACTCAGCTCTCTTGGCCGGAGGATTAGCAGGTGGCCTAGAGACAGGTCAGCGTCGGCAGGCCTTGCACGCAGGCGCAGAGCGTGTTCATGTAGCTTATGATCCTAACGCTCCCTTGGGGCGTAAGACTGGAAATGTGAAGATGCATGGGGGGGGGGGGCGAGTACCCCTCTTTTCTCAGGTCCAGCGGGATTTCTGCTCATTCTGGGCCTGCATGTCACCAGGCCCAAGGGGGGAGGCTGAATTCATAGAGAGCTCCCTGGAGCTGTTAATGTAAAAGAACATTCAAACCTGTGAAGGTTTATTTGAGCCAAAACTGTCAGAAACGGCCGGGAAGCAGAATCTCAACGTACAGTGGTACCTCGAGATACGAGTTTAATTCGTTCCGTAACATTGAGGCGTGGGAAACTAGGAGACGCTCGAGTCGCGGTAAACTGGTGGGTCGTGTGCAGCTGGCTGATCGCACGATGACTCCTATCTCAACTGTTGCTCGTATTTCAAAGCAAAAATAGCTCGCTCGACGGCTCGTATCTCAAAAATCTCGTATGTTAGGGCACTCGTATCTCGAGGTACCGCTGTATATTTTTTTAAAAAGTAGTGTCTGGAAGGAATGTGCTGGGGGAGCAGTGCCCTTGGTAGGGGACACACACCACACTGCGCTAAGTCAGGGGAGAAAGGTCAGGATGGAGCCTTGAGAAGGGGTCTCAGCCGGAAACTGACAGCAGCAGGTGACTAAGGTCTCCTGTTTTCACAGACAGGTGGCGTGTGCTCATCCTTTGGAGCTCGTGGAGCATGCTCACACACCGTTCACTTATTTGTTCACTGAGCAAGCGTTTCCACACAGCTCCTGGGCTCGGGAAGAAGGAAGTGAGGCTGCCGCATTCAGAGAAAAGCCAGGCGTCCTTGCAAAGCCAGGCCCGAGGAGAGCCAGAGAGGGGAGTGAGCCAGGGACAGAGCAGGGGCAGAAGTGTCCCTTCCCCGGGGAGCCGGAAGCTCGGGACCTCTGCCCTGCCTGTCGCTGAGGAGCTGACGGGAAAGCCAGACCAGAACCAGTCACCTGATGTATTCTACATACAGAGGGTGCTTCAAGCCCAGAGGAGACAGTCCAGCCTAGGGTGACGCCCCGAGAACAGGCGGTGCCCCCAAAGGGGCTGCCCCTGAGCAGTGAACAGGACTCCCTGATCCATCGTGAAAGCAATTGAAACCTGAGGACCCAGAGAGCCAGGTGTCCCGCCAGGGACCAGGGCTCAAGCATCCTCTTTGTTCACTTTAAATTCTGGTCCTTTTACTGTAAAATCATCAACAGAAAAGATTTATTCTTTCTGGAGTCATCATTGTGCACAGACTGTTTAAAAAGAAGATGGGGTGTTTGATTTGTACTAAATCATTCTAAGCACCTCACCTGGGTGATATATAACACCTGGAACTCTCCCCAGTCCCATCGGAGGCAGATGTTATTTTGCTTTACACCCGAGGAAACTGAGGCACAGGGAAGTGGGTCACAGATTTGGGAACAGCAAAGCTGGCATTTGAAGGAGTTTCTTCCAGCCTCTGCAATCGTCATCCATATGCGTGTTGCGTGAGCTTACCACCAACAGAACCTCGCTGAATGAAATCATTCTAGAAGACACATTTCAGATCGAAGGGAATTCAACCCAGAGGGAAGCACTCAGGTTCAGCAAGAATGGAGCACAGAGAGATGGGCAGAATGAGTCTGTGGAAACAGAGCATGTGTATAAGACAATAAGAGAAGAACTATGAATGATTCATGTCGAGGCAGAAAATGAGGTGAAGTTAAAATACAGACAGTAATCATATGGGAAGTAATCAAGGGGAGTGCTAAAAGTTTAAGTGTTTGGGGTCCTTATAATTTTCAAGAGACAGGTAGAGAAATCAATTTTTATTAGAATGTGTTTAGTGTGAATGTTAATGTTTTAAGTATAACTTAAGGAATAGAGTCTATAATCTTGACTGGAGAGGATAGTGAATAAAAAAGATATGGTTGCTCCAAAAAGGCAGGGAGGAAAAAAGAAGTTTAAAAAAGCAGCAACTATAGAAAGCACAGAATAAGATGGTGAAATAAAAATATAACCATAATTACTAAAATAGATTTTAAAAAATGAAAGATACTAGAAGGGGAAGGACTATTTCACTGCATATTATCTACAAAAATACAAGTGTTCAAAAAGGCTGTAACTTAAGGGTAGGAAAAATATCTTAAATCCATAAAAACATGGATGGAGCAATATGAAAATCAAGCAAATAGACTTTAAGGATATAACACTTTTTTTTCTTTTTAAAAAATTTTGTTTTTAAAAATATATTTTATTGATTTTTACAGAGAGGAATAGAAAGTCAGAAACATCGATGAGAGAGACATCGATCAGCTGCCTCCTGCACGCCCCCTACTGGAGATGTGCCCGCAACCAAGGTACATGCTCTTGACCAGAATCGAACCTGGGACCTTTCAGTCCGAAGGCCGACGCTCTATCCACTGAGCCAAACCGGTCTCAGCGATATAACACTTCTTAAAATCAATAGAATTGAAAGTTAAAATTGACCAAGTCACCAATACTGAGAGCTTGAATACAGTTCTCTCAGTCATTGATAAAGGAACAAATGCAGAATTAATAACATAGAGGTGCTATGAACAATGCATTTATAAACTCAAACCAATGAACTAATATAGAACTCGGTGCCCCTTAATTAGAGAATGTACACTCCTCTGACGCACAAAGGAAACTTTCATGACGATGGACCAGCTATCAGGCCATAAAAGAAGTAGCAACAAATTGGCATTATAAAAAAGGAGTCTTTGGACTTGTTATAAGCGATAAGAGGCAACAGGAGGGCAGAAAGTGATTTTGCATTGCCATTCACTCCTTCAAAGGAACCAACATCTGTTCTGGAAGGAATTTGGAATTTGAGCCCAGGAGTGAAGCCAGGCCGAGAATTGGAATGGATAAATTGGGAATAAAATATATCCTGTATGTGTTCAATGAAAGAAAAGCCCAATTCAGAGAAACATAGTAGAGTGATGGTTCCCAGGGGCTGGAGGTGGGGAAATGGCAAGATATTGGTCAGAGGGAACAACTTCCTGCTGCAGGATGGACAGGTTCTGGGGGTCGCATGTACAACATGGTGATAGCAACCTTTTTTAAAATATATATATTTTTTACTGATTTTTTTACAGAGAGGGAGGGAGAGGGATAGAGAGCCAGAAACATCAATGAGAGAGAGAGACATCCATCAGCCGCCTCCTGCCCGCCCCCCACTGGGGCCGTGCCTGCAACCAAGATACATGCCTTTGACCGGAATCAAACCTGGGATCTTCAGTCCACAGGCCGACGCTCTATCCACTGAGCCAAACTGGTTTCAGCTGATAGCAATCTTAAGTGATGAGTCATAAGCAAAGCAGTCATTACGTACTGGAATGCAGGTGTTATGGTAGTGATCATCATTTTGCAATATACATCAACGTGTGGTACACCTTACAATAGTGTATGTCAACGAGAGGCCTGGTGCATGAAATTCATGCACGGGTAGGGTCCCTAAGCCTGGCAGGTGATCAGGATAATTGGGGCCTTCCTTCCCTGGCTGCCTGCTGCCTACTGGGGCCTTACTTCATTCTGCACCGCCTTCTGGTGGTCAGCACACATCATAAGCAAGCAATCAAGCTCCCAGTCCTTGGTCAAACTCCTGAGGGGACGATATATGTATTAGCCTTTTATAAATATAGATTATATCTCAAACTGGGAGGTTGAGAGAGAAAGAAGACTATGATCTCAGACTTCTGGTGGCTCAGATGCATTTAGTAGAAGGCATATTTAAATGTCTCTTACGCGGGAGGCATCTTAAAAAACCTGCTGATATGAGGCTTTGGAGACAGATCCATCAAGGTAAAATCAGAAGTCAAAGATGGAGTTCCATTCAGCATGGACAACTTGATGTAGAATTGAAACATGCCAGTCTGACCTCAAAACTGCAGTCCACTCACCAGCCCAACTGAAAATGGGGGAGTCGATGCTTTATCCCCCAGATCTGCGGAAGGAAGCACTTGGCTTGTGAGAGTATTTGTAGAGAATTCCTTCTCCTTGGCTGGTTTCAAAACCAGCTGACCTATTTCAATCTTGATTTGAATTGAGACGGTTATTAAGCCACGCAGTTGAAAAGAAAATCAATACAGATTGACTTGGGGTTACTAGGAATCTACTCCTTCAGTAATCTCAAGTGTATTGCTCTTTATTTTTGTAGTGTTTTCCCAGCCTGTGTAGCATTGTGCTCTCATAATCAAATCACCACGAACTTCAGGAGAACCTTCCAGGAGTAAACACGATAGTCTGTAGAATGTTCCTTTCTAAGAAATGTCCACTATTTGTTCTTTGTTTTTTTTAAATATTTTCATTGATTTCGGATATGAAGGGAGAAGAAGAGACACAGAAACATCAATGATGAGAAAGAATCTTTGATCAGCTGCCTCCTGCACGCCCCACACTGGGGTTGAGCCCACAACCTGGGCATGTACCCTGACTGGGAATTGAACCCTGACCTCATGGTTCATAAGTTGACACTCAATCACTGAGCCACGCTGGCTGGATGAAATGTCCACTATTTGAATCACTTCCCTCAGAAGGTTCTCCTGACTCTCCCAGTCTGTATAATATTCACATTCCATCATATAACTTTTAAAAGGTAAATGGGTGGATTTTAAGTAAATGGGTAGATTTTAACTGGAGAAAGGTTGGATGAATCAATCACAGCACAAAATGGAAGGGGGCATTATTAAAGTGAAAATAGAAAGAACATTTACACAAAGACCTGGGTTTTACAAATCTAAAACCCCCTTAAAATAAAATTTTTATTTGCAATGTACAGATGATGTATTGTAGACTTGTTTACCTGAAAGCTATATAATTTAATAAAATTTCACCCCAATAAATTCAATTAAAATTGATTTTTCTAAAAGAAGTTCACCTGCTTCATAAAATTATTGAAAAAATAAAAACACATTTCAAAGATAAAAAATAAAATAAAAAATTCTTTATGTCAAAGAGCTTTAATTCTGGCCTATAAGTCTCATGACCAGCAAATTGTAATTACTAATCCTCAAAGGAGACTAATTTACCCAGCCTGCCCCTAATAAGAGTCAAGACAAAACAACTACATTTTCTTGTCTCTTCTATATGGGTGTTTACTTTTTAGTCTTTTTTTCTGGAAGTATATATATTTTGGGAGTTCTGGTTTTCTATGGGGCCGAGGGGACTTGAATCCACGTCTTCCATTCAATTGGTCTAAGCCCGTGGTCGGCAAACTGCGGCTCGCAAGCCACATGTGGCTCTTTGGCCCCTTGAGTGTGGCTCTTCCATAAAATACCAAAACCTGGGCGAGTCTATTTTGAAGAAGTGGTATTAGAAGAAGTTTAAGTTTAAAAATGTGGCTCTCCAAAGAAATTTCCATCGTTGTCCTGTTGATATTTGGCTCTGTGACTAATGAGTTTGCCAACAACTGGTCTATGCAATGAAAACATGGATGACGAAATACACATCTCTTCATATTTCTTATTAAATATATTGGGGTGACCTCGGTTAATAGCATCAGATGGGTGTCAAATGTATACTACGTGTATCTTCACAACCCGACCTCTGGGCCACCATAAGCCGCCAGACGCCCCTGACCTGGCTGCTGACTCGCCTCTCCATGTCTTTTCCCAGGTTTGGGCCTATGACTATGTTTCTTGCTTTTTGACATGTCACATGTCCACTTAAAAGGATCCCCAACCATTGTTTGACATGTTGTCTTAGCCTGGATTCTCATAAAAACAGCTGCAGACAAGCGCTTGTGTTTAGGTCATTTACTTTAGGTTGTGACCTCTGGGGGGCAGCAGTGAGGGGGATTAGGGGAGTCAGAAAGAGCTCAAGCAAAGGCAAGAAGGCCAATCCCATTGCTTGTGGAAGCTGGTTCCTGCTCTGGGCATCCGGGGTTTCATTCCGGCCTTCCAATCTCATGACCAGCAAAGTATGATTACCAATTCTTTCCGCTTTATCTCAACGCGTTAATCCATATTAAATACCCAACCAACGTCTAGTAAGTTCAGTGATAAAACGATCGCTAGCATGTTGACCACGCACTGAATGTGGGGCAAACGTCTAGTAATAGAGTAGGAAAGGGGAGGAGTAGACGCAGGTGACAGGCCTGGTTTTTCATTCCTTTTCTCTTCCTTTTCTGCTGCTTCATGCTGGGCACCACAGAGCTCTGTCTGGGCTCCTTCTGCACTGCCTGGGTCAAGTGGCTGTGGCGGGACAG